>JASAND010003479.1:0-31587 GCA_030248195.1 Trissonchulus latispiculum | reverse complement strand
TTTATTTTATTTGAATATTTCGGACTATGCGCACAAAGTAACGAGGAGGATTTTTTAATTTCGCTCTGTAGCTTTCAGGAGATGGGCCCAAACTTTGCATTTTTTGGCCTGTTTGGGCGGAAAGTTTCTAAGTCCCACTTTTACTAGAAATGGCCTAAAAGTCACTAAAAATGGCGTTTTTCGGCCTTGGGGTGGTACCCATATATAGTAAATCGGGGTCGCTGAAAACGATGAGCATACTGCCGATACCGCCCGAAGTGACCACTGGTCAGCATGGCTCCCGTGGTTCCTCACCCAGGGTCAAAGTTGGGAAAACTCACTCTAAACAGCGTTTTTCGGCGTTTTGGTTGGGGTCATGTATAGTAAATCGACTACGCTCGTTTCAATGGGCATATCGCCGAAACCGACGGAAGTGACCACTGGTCACTACAGCCTATGGGGCCTATTGACCACTGGTCAAACGGCCTAAAACTGCGTTTTTCGGCGTTTTGGTCGGGGGCATATAGTAAATCGACTACGCTCGTTTCAATGGGCATATTGCCGAAACCGCCGGAAGTGACCACTGGTCACTACAGCCTGTGGGGCCTATTGACCACTGGTCAAACGTCCTAAAACAGCGTTTTTCGGCGTTTTGGTCGGGGGCACATATAGTAAATCGACTACGCTAGTTTCAATGGACATATCGCCGGAACCGACGGAAGTGACCACTGGTCACTACAGCCTGTGGGGCCTATTGACCACTGGTCAAACGGCCTAAAACTGCGTTTTTCGGCGTTTTGGTCGGGGGCATATATGGTAAATCGACTACGCTCGTTTCAATGGGCATATTGCCGAAGCCGACGGAAGTGACCACTGGTCACTACAGCCTGTGGGGCCTACTGACCACTGGTCAAACCCCCTTAGACAGCGGTTTTCGGCGTTTTGGTTGGGGACATATATAGCAAATCGACTACGCTCGTTGCAATGGGCATATTGCCGAAATCGAGGGAAGTGACCAGTGGTCACTATGGTCTATGGTGCCTACTGACCACTGGTCAAACCGCCTAAAACAACGCTTTTCGGCCCTATTACGGTATCCATATAGGAAATCCGTGTCGCTGAACACGATGGGCATACTGTCGAACTCTTTGGGGAGGCGAAAAAGTTTTATCCTTATACTACCCACAAACACAGGTTGCAGCGGCCGAAGCTTGGGGCGGAGGTAAGAATTCAGTGGTACTATATTTATATAATCAGTTTTCTGCTCTACCTACGGCACTGTTCAAGCTCCTTGTATCCATTACCGCATTGCTGGAAAGGGATCCTTTAAAATGACAGAAGGACAAGAAATAAAAATGCTCCTCTGGAGCATGGAAAAAAAGTAATATAGGTTATGGTGAGGTTGTAAAATCAAGAGAGGACTAGTCTTTAAAATGCTTAATATGGGGCTAGGTTCAAAAATAGAAGAGGACTAGGTTGTGAGCGAATTAATATGGGCACAGCTTCGCCGAACAACCCATATTCGCGGGATTTCACGTTTCGTCTTAGCTTAGAGCTATCAATGTCAGTCAATAAAAAATTTAAACGTTGCATACTCATTGAATATAGCTGTTTGCATGCACTGTTAGACTAGCTAGGAATATATACGTAAATTATCATCATTTTGTTGTGTTGAACTACGGCAGGCTCTACTACTAGGAGAGATCTAAGGCTATGCTAAAGCTATTGGTCCAAGTCAGGAGGAAATAGAAGATCGTCGGAGAGTCCTAAATTATTCTTGAATATAAATTTTCCGTATAAATGGATACGTAAATTGCTCAGGTTTGTATAAAGCATTTATCGAAGAAAACGATTGCTAAAATAAAAGTTGGAATAAAGCTCGAACACATATATACCGTAGCTGTAGATTATTTATGAACAATAAACTAAATGTATCGTGGATATGCATAATAAATTTACATTTACAAACCGCGAATATGGGTTGTTCGGCGAAGCTGTGCCCATATTAATTCGCTCACAACCTAGTCCTCTTCTATTTTTGAACCTAGCCCCATATTAAGCATTTTAAAGACTAGTCCTCTCTTGATTTTACAACCTCACCATAACCCATATTACTTTTTTCATGCTCCAGAGGAGCATTTTTATTTCTTGTATACTTCACGAAAACTCCTCCAAAATTCCGACCTCAGGAAATCCAAAAAAGCCAGACTTTTCAGTAGTTTAACGCTTTCTTCGTCAAAACAAGGCTTATCTTATTGTCTGAGCGTTTTTACGCAATTTTAACGCAATATTCAACAAAATTTGAGAGAAATTATTCAAAAAAATACCATTTTGGCAAAATATAGCTAACTCTCCCCCACCCTCACAACACATGGGGAAACCCAACTGCCTCCTGGGAAATGGAGGCAGGTGGCAACATATGTATACCAGCTGAATGTGTGCTAAGATCAATTCATTTGGTTCGCTCATTTTTAAAAATTTTAAATATGATACCCATAGGTGTGTTGGGGGACGGATAATGGACCGGTCTCCGTTCAAAATTTGCAAAATCTTTTTGCATTTTTTCTGAGTTTTGACCCCATTTTAGGGGGGGGGAGAGGCTGAGGGGGTCTGAGCTCGGCTTGGGGTGGGGGGAGTAGTCGAGGTGGCTATAAGGGGAGGGGGGACTGGGGCCCGTTGCATAAAAGCATGGGCGTATCCAGGGGGAGGGTTTTGGGGGTTGAAACCCCCTCCTTTTGGGTTAACTTTTATGAATACTCCATTACAAAAAGTGCAAATTTCTGTCAAAACCCCCTCCTTTTCAGTAAAGTTTAGTTAAAACCCCCTCCTTTTCAAAATCCTGGATACGCCCCTGCATAAAAGGTATTACTAATAAATTATTAGTGATTAGTTGATTAGTGTAGCTGTTTGATTGAGAATAGCTAAAGTTGTGGAAGAGCCTGAGGTATGTTCTATATGTCGTTTTGTAGCTTTTGAGATGCTCTAACGAACTGTACATTCTAAGTTGGTGTAAGATTAAAATTTGGTCTAAGCCAAGGGAATAATCTTCAAAAATCGTGTTTTCTCTGATATTTGTGATCAAAACTATTGAGTTGGAGAAAATTACAGAAAGTTTTGGTCATTTTTGAATTAATCACTTGATTATCTACAAAATAATACCGGAAACACCAAAATTTGTTGGTTCAATTAAGAGCTTTGCTCATTTATACTCCTGCACTAATCAACTAATCACTAATAATTTATTAGTAATACCTTTTATGCAACGGGCCCCTGGCCAACTCGTAGGTGGTCTCACAGGGGACACGGCAAACCGTAGCCAGGTACAACTGCACGATACTATCCTATACACTCAAATTCCAGGACGTTGGGCCATCCTATGCGCTCAAATTCGATTTTCCCCCAATTGGGTGGTTTTCCCCTGCTGCATTTTGCATAATATACCGACCAAAAGTTACAACATTGAGAAGTGCAAATGCGCTTAAAAGATATATAATATATTTCTAAGTACGCCGTGTACATAGGTGTACCACCTGTTTGGGTTGGAGGGGGAGGAGTAAAAGGTCCAAATTTGGCTCGGGAAACCCCACCAAAATCCGAAATTTGGAGGGGGGAGGACGCTGCACAGTAAACTGTACAGCTAAACTGTACCCCCTAAACTAAAGCTCCTTTTTCGATGTACAGTACATTAAACGTACTCAAAAGCTTTTGTCAGTACATATCGAATGCGAAAATGGGCTTGAAAATTAACAAATTTGTGCCAAAATACGCCTAAATTAGCCCAGATTGTGGTTCATAATTGCGTATATTACCTTTTAATTGCTATAAATAACCATCTTTAGCTGTTTATTGCTGGTTGATAGCCATTTTTTCGAATTTTTTCAAAAATTGTCAGAAGTTTCAAAAATTTCGCATTTTTTACTTGGTTCGGACCTAATTTTAGGGGGGAGGGGGGTTTGAGCTCGGCTTGGAGGGGGAGTAGTTGAGGTAGGGTAGAGGGCATAGGTGTAACGGAGATTTGGGGTGGGGGAGACTCCCCCCCAAACATTTTCTGGGGGGTCCCCTCTGGCGACCCGAACCCTCCCCCAAAAACATTTTTTCATTTTTATGCCAAAAATCGCATTTTCAGCCGTTTCTAATGATAAAAAACATCTAACCATAAAGTATATAATTTTAACATTAGACAGTGGTTTTAAACTCAAAAACTTGATTGCCAACATGTTTCCAAGTCCAAAATAAGGTCAATATTGAGTCATAAGATCCATAATACAGTTAAAAACGTGTATTTCTCATAATAATAAACAGCTTAAGCCAAAAATTTGGACATTTTTGAAACTTTTTTCAAAATTTACCCTAAAAATACCCAATTATTGGCCATTTTTCGCGCCTTCGGCGCGACTACCTTCCCCCAGTTGGGGGGGGACGTCCTCCCCCCAAAAAGTTTTGGGGGAGGGTTGAAAGAGGCTTGGGGGGCTAACCACCTTACACCTATGGTAGAGGGGGAGGGGAGTCTGGCCATAGGTGTAACGGAGATTAGGGGTGGGGGAAGCTCCCCCGGCAACTTTTTCTGGGGGGCCCCTTTGGAGAGCCCCCAACCCTCCCCAAAAATATTTTTCGTTTTTTATGCCAAAAATAGCATTTTCAGCCGCCGTTTCCAATATGATAAAAAACATCTATATACGTAACCATAAAGCAATTTTAACATTAGACAGTGGTTTTAAACTCAAAAACGTGATTGCCAACATGTTTCCAAATCCAAAATAAGGTTGATTGATATCAGGTAGTGCGCGATAGCGCACTACCTAGAATAGGGAAAAAAGGCGTATTGCGCAGTGTTGGAACATAGTTTCCCCTGGTGCCGGCGGAGGAGTTGAGCTAGAGCCTTCATATTGCACCAGTAGAAAGCCCTTCAGGAGGGGTCCATGCTGTGCAAATTTGAGCGAAATCGGCCGAGCCGTTTTTGAGATATGAAAGATTGACGTTTTGAACTACAGACTTTCTCTCCACTTTTTTTTTCTCCCCCCCCCACCCTAGAGGTCGGAGCTCAAAAATTTTCTATACTATTTAGGGTTTTTTTTGAACAACTTTTCCCCCATTTTTGGGGAAATAAGTTTAGTGTAGGTAGGACCTCCCCACAGGTCTCTGTACATAGCAGGATTTCGATTTTTTCGGACATAGTTTTTTTTCAAAAAAGTCAAAATTTTTAACGCGATTCAATTGAGCAGGCCTTGGCCGAGGGGTCTGAGGTTTGGGATTCAGCATTACCCCAAGGGTCGCCAGAACATAGGCTATATGAATTTTCGATCTGGCTTCTGTGGCGTCCTGGCTAGGGGTCGAAAGTGAATATGAATGAATATGAATATGAAAAGTGAATATGGTGAATCTAAAAGGCCCATTAGTTTCGCTCTAGGACCTATCCATGTGGCTGGGGGGCACCCTGATGGTGCTGGGCCCAACCGTGACGCAACTCTGACTTTGGCCTCTTATACAGAAAGACCCACAGTAGGCAGGTCGTTCATATTTGGCATTTGGGCTGGGGTGCGGGAGGGCTACGCCATAGGCTATAGTAGGTTTCGCTGGGTCACCTGTGGCGCCCTGGCCAGGGGTCCGGACCCGGGTCCGGGGTCAAAATGGTCAAAAATCGAAATTTCCAAAAGTGGTCAATTTTGGTATCAAATTAAAACCCTTGGTGAGGCGAACATTTTTTCTCATTGGAGGACCCCTCCAAAGTGGACCCAGCGGCCTGTGGCGCCCTGACCAGGGTCCGGACCGGTCCATAATGGTCAAAAAACGATTTTTCTAAAAGTGGCCAAGTTTGGTATCAAATGAAAGCCCATGGTGAGGCGAACATTTTTTGTCATTGGAGTACCCCTCTAATGTGTCCCTAGCGAGCTGTGGCGCCCTGGTCAGGGGTAAGGGTCGGTCAAAAATCGATTTTTCCAAAAGTTTGCAAATTTGATATCAAATGAAAACGCTTGGTGAGGCGAACATTTTTTGTCATTCGAGGACCCTCCAAAGTGGACCCAGCGGTCTGTGGCGCCCTGACCAGGGTCCGGACTGCTCAAAAATCGATTTTTTAAAAAATTCAAAGTTTGGTATCAAATGAAAGCCCATGGTGAGGCGAACATTTTTTGTCATTGGAGGACCCTCCTAAAGTGTCCCTAGCGAGCTGTGACGCCCTTGTCAGGGGTGAATGATCAAATTGGTGGTCAAATTTTCCGTACCCCACGCAGCGCGATGACCCCCCTTCCCCGGTGGGAGTTCGGCCCCCCGTTGTCCTCTTTTCGGATAACCCTTCTCAAATCGTTTTCTGATGTAGAAACAATTGCGTTTTTCCAATTTTCCGTACCCCAGGCAGCGCGACGACCCCCCCCCGTTGGGGGTTCGGCCCCCCGTCATCCTCTTTTCCGATAACCCTTCTGTAAACGTTTTCTGATGAAGAAACAATTGCGTTTTTACAAATTTTCTGTACCCCACGCAGCGCGACAACCCCCCCCCCCCCCGGGGGGAGGTCGGCCCACCGTCATCCTCTTTTCCGATAACCTGTTTGTAAACGTTTTCTGATGTAGAAAAATTGGGTTTCTCCAAATTTGACGTACCCCACGCTGCGCGACTACCCCCCCCGGTGGGAGTTCGGTCCCCGTCATACTGTTTTCCGATAACCCCTCTGGAAACGTTTTTGTCATTGGAGGACCTCTCCAAAGTGAAGCCAGCGGCCTGTGGCGCCTGACCAGGGGTTTAGTAGCTTTTTTTGATTGCCAGGGAACCGACTCCGGCTTCCTTGTCGTGTGGTTTACCTTAGTTCGAGTGAAGAGATTGAGCCTGGCTATAAGTTGCGCTACAGCGTAAAAATGATGGAAAACAGAGAGTTTGAGGCGAGGCTATAAGTTGCGCTACAGCGGAAAAATGCTAGAAACAAGTGGGAAAAATGCCCTAGACGGGCATGCAATGGCTCGAATAGGGAAGGGAGGGAGGGCGGAAAAATGCCAATAGATTTTACAGTCGGCGCTGAAAATGATGGAAACTAGGTTCAGCGCCGAATAGGGAATGCAGTCGGCGCTGAAAATGAAAGAAACTAGTGTTCAGCGCCGAATAGGGAATGCAGTCGGCGCTGAAAATGATAGAAACTAGGGTTCAGCGCCGAACAGGACGGCTGTCGGGTCATGTTGCTGCGTGGAACAAGCACTTTCTCCGTCCATCCTATTCGCGTGAACTGCGAAACTTAGAGCACTGGGAATCAGTTCAGATGAATGTATATATATGGATTCTGTGATGATAAATGGTACGTGGGCGAGCTCCTATTGGCTAATTTCCTGATCAAAAATGTGTC
This sequence comes from Trissonchulus latispiculum, assembly GCA_030248195.1. Classification (NCBI taxonomy): domain Eukaryota; kingdom Metazoa; phylum Nematoda; class Enoplea; order Enoplida; family Ironidae; genus Trissonchulus; species Trissonchulus latispiculum. The sequence goes on along the minus strand of JASAND010003479.1, from coordinate 24,281 downwards.
TCATTTTTATGCAACCTCGAGCTGCGCAGGTATATATGTGGAGAATAAATTGAGATGTATATACCTTTAATAATAATATTTACAACAGTAGCGAGGTGGTCGGTTACGAATGACAGTTATAATAGTTCCTAATAATTTATTATTACTGTTTCTGTTTTTCACGATAATTCTGTTTTAGTAAATAAATAATAATAAATAGTGACTAAATAAAGCCGTGGTAGTAAGTATAGAAAGGAGTTCTATCAAAGTAGTTCTATCAACGTCTTTCTATTCGTAGCCGTGTGATTGGGAGACCCATGTCTAAGCTAAAAAGGGTCTTTGAATTTTATAGTTTGAGCAAAAGATCCATACTTTGAAGTTTTAGTGTCCATTTCCAAGCGCTGAGCTGTTTGCGCTGTACAAATGTATGGTAATTTCGCCTTCAAGCGACTCGTGCTGAGCAGTTCACGCGAATAGGATGGACGGAGAAAGTGCTTGTTCCACGCAGCAACATGACCCGACAGCCGTCCCTGTTCGGCGCTGAACCCTAGTTTCTATCATTTTCAGCGCCGACTGCATTCCCTGTTCGGCGCTGAACACTAGTTTCTTTCATTTTCAGCGCCGACTGCATTCCCTATTCGGCGCTGAACCTAGTTTCCATCATTTTCAGCGCCGACTGTAAAATCTATTGGCATTTTTCCGCCCTCCCTCCTTTCCCTATTCTAGCCATTGCATGCCCGTCTAGGGCATTTTTCCCACTTGTTGAATCATAAGATCCATAATTCAGTTAAAAACGTGTATTTCTCACAATAATAAACAGTTTGAGCCAAAAATTTGGACATTTTTGAAAATTTTTTCAAAATTTACCCTAAAAATACCCAATTTTTGGCCATTTTTCGGGCCTTCGGCGCGACTACCCCCCCCCCCCGACCCAAGACGTCGAAACAAGGCTTGTTTTTATCGTTTTAGGCATATATAGGTCTGGATGGGCGGGCAGGCATAGGTGCGCATAGGTGTGGCAAAAATCTGGGGGGTTCCGACGGAAGGTGGGGGACCCCCCTAAATTTGCGATTTTATGCTATTTTTGGCCACAAATCTGGGGGGGGGGTAGCGGGGGGCATATATGTCGCGTTATAAGAGCGAGTTCGTGCAAACCTCTAGTTAGAACGTTCAAACCACAAGCTCTTGGTTTGAACGTTACATGAGAGAGTCAATTCTTCTGTTTGCAACATAAAAGGTATTACACTGCGCTCTGGCTTTTTCCTAGGCAAAAATTTCTGGGGGGGGGGGAAGTCTGGGGGGGGTCCCCCCCAGGTGTGGGGGGGGGGGCGCGGAGTTCTGGGGGGGGGGGAGAAAAATTTTTAGAAAAATGTCTAAAAATAGCTATTTTTTGCTGCTGAGCTAAAAATTCACTATTTTCAACTTAAATTTAAGCTTAAAATAGCTAAAAAATGGTTAAAAATGGGTAAAATTCGGCGAAGCCGGAAAAAATTTTCAAAATTTGCCCTAAAAACCCTATTTTTCCGGGCACTTTAGGGTAGGGGGGGGTTCTGGGGGGGGGAAGGCCCGAATCCTGGGGGGGGGCGATTCTGGGGGGGGGCGAGCCAAGTCTGGGGGGGAACGGATTTCTGGGGGGGGGGGGGGGGCCCCCCCCCCCCCACCTGTAGGAAAAAGCCAGGCGCTCCGTAAATATGTGTTGAACCATTAATAGCGAAATGACCCTTGACCTTTCAAGTGGTTTATTAATTGTTTTCAAAACATTTTCTAGCAGAAGAGACAATTAATCTTAGGTGAATGCCTCGGTTTTAAAGATAGTATGAAGTTCAAACATCAGGGCTGCCGCGGTTCCTTTTTTTCCTTTTTTTTCCTTTTTTTTCGAGGTCGTCCTTTTTTTTCCTTTTTTCTGCAAAAATTCCTTTTATTTCCTTTTTTTCCAAAAATTTTCTGAAAGTCGACAAAAATGTGCCTAAAATTTAGTTTTACGGTGGTATATATATAATTTCCAAAAATTCTCCGGCTTCGCCGGAATATTGTTTACTTTGTTTTTCAGTTTTATTGTAGTTAATTATACGTATTAATAGCTAAATCTACATACATTTTTAATTAATATGATTTTATAGCGTAACCTGCAAGTCATACGAAATTAGATTTATAGAAATTTGTTGATTTTCGTTTTGTTTTCTTAAAAACAAGAGTTTAATTTTGGCTAGATATACTTATATATACTTGTGTATGTATACACGCAATCTTTTAGTTCTACCCCCACCCGGAATTTTTGGAGAGAAAGCAAAAATCTATCTATTTTCAAAGATAAAATAACAAACAGAAAATTTCTGTTACTCTCTATTTCAATTTTTAAAAAAATTATGCACCGCACCTGCAGATCTCTCTATTTCTCTCAGTTGTAAAATTTTCACGCATGGCGGCATCGATCTTATCTAAATTTTTAAAATTTTTCGCACCTCCAGAGCTTTTATATATATCTCAGTTTTTAAACATTTCTGAGCCTGCTCTACCTTTCTATTTCCATTTTAGAAATTTTCGCGTTTTTCGATGCGAATTTTTAATTTCCATCTGCAGGGTTTTGCATCTCAATTTAGTTTTAAACTTTTAAACTACGTATATATATATATTCCGATAAACTGCAAAACTAAGCTTTCGTATTTCAAATCTTTTTAAATATTGCCGTTACAGATTATTCATAATTTCATAAAATTCCTCAACCTATATATGTCAATATTTTTAAAGGTCTCAATTGCGGATTTTTCCATAACGTCGAAAACTTTCTCAAACTTTTTCCAAGGGTTTTAAAGGTTTCCACTACAGAATTTTATATCAAATTTTTCATATTCTGCGGGCAATATTTTTTTAGGCTCGACGTTTTCAAAATCTTGATAGAAGGTGGTATATATATATATATATATATATATACAAATAAGCTAACCCAGTTATAAGCTACTTGAAGCTAAAATAGCCGAATTGTTGCTCTGCGGAAAATAGCTCGGATGAACTATTTTATATCAGGTCGAATTGCTTTGTTTGTTTCTTTTCGTCAAATTTTGGTATTTAAAGCATAGATTCTCCAAAACCTGCTCTTAAGGTGTTCTCAATTTAAACTTTAAAACTTCAAATTTTTACGAAGCTAGATAGTAATTATATAAAAACTTACGTATACGTATCTGGGTTTGTTTTAGGCGAAAACAAGGTGGGGGAGGGTGGGGGGAATAAAATGGGCTAAAAATGCTAAAAATAAAGTAAAAATAGCCTGTTTTCTACGTGTATAGCAATAGCTAAGCTAAAAATTGCTCAAAAATTAAGTTTTAACCAAAATATACGATTTTTGATCAAAAAATTCCGGCGAGGCCGGAAAATTTTTGAAAAGATTGACTAAAAGTCCTTAATATGTGGCAATTTCTAGGCATCCTAGGGCGAGTGGGTGGGACGCCCAAAAAGTGGAGGGGGGGGGCGCCGCGCCCCCATTCCCACTAAAGTAAACTCAGCGTATACATACAGGTCAAGTGGGTCAGGTGCAGATACAGGGGCGCCTTCCTGTTTGCCATTTGAGGGTCGGAAGAATTAAGGTAAAAATACACAAAGGGTACAACATCAACAAATTTCACGCCTTCGGCGCGTATTTTCTATTTCATAATAGCATATTTACTGTGATCAAGAAGTCGAAGCTTGAAACGCGTCGATATTTGCAGTTTCAATAGCGTTTTGCTTAAATTCTCAAATTCTTGCTTAAAACCGTATATATGTAAAGGTTTCAGAACGAAAAAAATTTAACGATTTAATGACCGGTTTCATTTTAAAAACTAAGACTCTTCATCTCGGTTCTGCCCTTGTCTTCCCCCGCAAGAAAAGTCGGCCCCTGCGTCTATGAAATCTTCGATCTGCCAATATCGTAGATGCATGCTTGCACCACTTATGGCAATATCACCTTCAGTTAACTGAGAACAGTTGAAAAGCAGAAAACTGTGTGAAAATGTAGCTTAGTCTGTATAGTTTTACTCAGTAACGCTGTTAATTTATCTCTGAAAATTCCTTTTATTTCCTATTTTTTTGCCGGACAAATTCCTTTTTTTCCCTTTTTTTCGAGTGCGAAATTCCTTTTTTATTTCCTTTTTTCTGAGATAGGTCGCGCGGCAGCCCTGAAACATATTTTAGAAAACAAAAAGTTGATTTTAATTTAAGTGCAGCGGTCTCTGAAACTTGTGCCTTAGCCTCCCTTAAGTTATAAATCGCAATTTTTGGATTACAAAAATAAAATCAAAAATAAATCGAATTTACTCTTACTTATAAATAAATCGAAAATACTTTTACTGAAATAAAGTTGTTGTTTTCTGGAATATGTTTGAACTTCATACTATCTTTAAAACCGAGGCATTCACCTAAGATTAATTGTCTCTTCTGTTAGAAAATGTCTTGAAAAGAAACAATAAACCACTTGAAAGGTCAAGTGTCATTTTGCTATTATTGGTTCAGTTCAACATATATTTACGGAGCGCAGTGTAATGCCTTATATGTTTTAAACAGAAGAATTGACTCTCTCGTGTAACGTTCAAACCAAGAGCTCGTGGTTTGAACGTTCTGACTAGAGGTTTGCACGAACTCGCTCCTGTAACGCGACATATACGCTACGCATACTAATCATACGCTAGTGTTCTGTAAAGTATATGCATTCGGTGTACAGAATCGTGGATGTACTTACGTACTTAGCTTAACCAGTTGAGACTAGAAATTGCACAAGAGAATAACCCAAGATGTTTGCCAGAATCGCTCGGAAAAATACATTTTCAAGCTTGAGTTTTCCAGAAACCTCTAGCTTTTGCTGGGGCCACCGCCCCCAGACCCCTGCTTCCATTTCGATTCATGTATTCTGATATTGGCGTTGCGCTGAAATGCTTTTATTTTTACTACTTTTCTTTCGGAAGTCTTTCTGTCTGCTTTTGCTTTTAAAATTTTCGCCTTTTAGCAGTTTCAGGCCTGTTGCGGTTCCTTTTTTCCTTTTATTTCCTTTTTTTCGAGACCTTCCTTTTATTTCCTTTTTTTCGTCCAAAATTCCTTTTATTTCCTTTTTTTCTGGCTGACTTCAAAAAGTTTAGGAATTTACAAACTTTTTAAGCAAAATTTACGTTTTTGTCCACATTTTTTCAAAAATTTCCGGCTTCGCCGGGATGTGATCGTATGGATTATAATTTCAAAGTTGGTTTTCTATTTTGGACGTATATTTAATAATAACTTGACTTGGCTTAACGTTTTGTATTTTGATCTATTTGGCTGAAAAAGTGTAGTTTTAAGCTATATATAGTAACGGCTGAGATTTTGAAGTTTCTAGAGTGCACGAAATAGCAAATTTTTACGATTTTATTCTTTTCAGCACATGTATTTTTATTACGCAACGCTAAAATTATATAAATTTTGATGGTTGTAGGTCGTTTCCAGGACTTTGCAGAATATTTCGAACATTATCTAAACTTCTCGTTTTATCGTTGAGATTTTCAAATATTATCTGAAATCGTTTACTATGACAGCATGTTTTCTTTATGAATGCGAGCTTATTTATACAGTTTTAAAAAAGTAAAATGTATTAACAATGCGGAATTTGATAGGATGTTCGTGTTAACCTGGACCGGTTCTATTTAATTTTGTCGTCCAAGATAATTGCTTTTCTTTTTTTTTGGAATAGTGAAAACTTCTGGAGCTAAAATTTTTTGAACAAAATATGTTTTTGCTATTTCAGTTTTAGTTCTCTTTCTCTTTTCTCACTTTTCTCAATTATATCGACTACCTTCCCACCTAGGGTTTAAAGAATTTTTTGAAAATTTTTAATTTAGACCTTCAATTTCCAGGCCCCGGTCCGGCTCCTGTAGTTTGGAATTTTTGAACTTTTTCCAACTTATCATAAAAATCTAAAAATCCACCACTGTCTAGTCCCTGCCTACTATAAGTCTGTGCACTAGCATAGTCAGAAAAAAATTCGGAGCGGCAAGGCAAAAATGCTCTGAAATTTCTGCCGCAACTGAGCCGTTGGTGGAAAATTTCAAGCAAAATCTAGTGTTCTTTGAGATATTTTCGTTCAAAAACAGCGCCGCAGGCCAAAATTTTTCGAAATATTTATTCACGCTGCTATTTTGTCTCCGATTTCGGGGGGGGGGCGGAGCATGCCCCCCTCCCCCCCTCCCTGGCTACGCGCGTGTATATACTCTGTGTGTATATATGCATAAAAGTTTACAGGCGGCACTACAGATTTCAGGAGCCATTTTCAGATGTCATTATAAAAAAAATCGCTCGGCTTCGTCGAATCTATCCAATCAGAATAAAGTTTTAAAGCAAAAATAATATTAATGCGTTAGCGTAGTAGCAAGAAAATAGCCTTTGAAGTTTGTTATTTTTGCCAGTTTTCATCGGGAAAATTCCTTTTTTTTCCTTTTTTTCTGTTTCAAAATTCCTTTTTTTATTCCTTTTTTCTGAGGAAGGCCGCGCAACAGCCCTGCAGTTTACTTAATTTTTTATTATTTTACTGACTGCCGAAACCAAGGGTTTGAAAGTTTCCATTACGGCTTTTCATCAGTTTTACAAAATGTTTCGACTTTCGAAAAATTGTTATATAACTTAACTTGGTTAATGCGTTAAATGTTAACAATGTGTTTAAATACGCCCAAATTACTAAAATTCATTAGTTATCTTTAAAAAACTGAAAATAAGAATTTCGCAATTTTTTGCGAAATTCCGCAAAAAATTTTGGACGACTGCGTAAGAGTTCGCAAAAAGTTTCGACAAAACACACTGGTACCTTAGTCTTGCTTGGCCTCCCCGTATTTTTGGTACATTCCCCACTTCCCCCTTCGAAGCCCTAAACAGATATCCGAAAAGAGCTCAATTTTTGTTACCTCCCCACAAAATCCAGAGGGGACGGACGAAAAGGGGAAGTCAACCCCCCCCCGTGGATATGCCCAAGTCCGCATGCCCCGTCACAAAGTACTGGCTGCGCCACTGGTATATAGAGTTCTCAGCTAGCCCTTATAACAAAAAAGTTCCAGCCAAAATCCGAAAAAGTGGGTTTTCCCCCATGGCTATATATTTTGATGCAGTTGTACTAAAAACAACCCGCGCTTTCATTTGGAACGGTTACAAATGCTCCTGGCAACTTGCCAAAAAATTTTCGGTGTGGGTTTTCCCGCATATGGGTTTTTTCCGCATTGGGCTTTTTTCCCCGCCAGTTTGGGACAATTTTTCTCACTAACGGCGCACCCTAGAGAGGTGTTCCATAGCTCATAAGAAAGCTTACGACTAGGCCTGGCTGCTTGTATAGTCAGTATTTCAATATCTCAAACCAGTAAAAAGTTCTGGCCAAAAATCTGAAAAGTGGGTTTTTCCCGCTTGACTATACTTGCGTATACGTACATGCTACGTCTCAAAGCTGTCAAAGCGCCATATTGAGCCTAGTCTGGGCTCCAGTACTTAGCATTTTTCATACTTGTGCCTTTACTTTCTCAACCTGAATTTTTGCATAGCTCAATACTCACGCATATTAAGGGGGGGGCTAAGAATTTCAATAAAAGTTCTATGCTGGAAAAGCTAGTTAGTCTTTTGCCACATAATAGTATTAGGTTTAGTGAAAAATAGTTAAAAGTTTGAAAGAATCCCATGCAGCGTAGCGTCCTGTGGAGCCATCAGAAGTTGGTGTTGTCGGCCCAAAGCTCGACATGACACGCACGCAAACTTCGCCTCGCCCTGATCGCTATGCGCAAGGTACGGTGCCCAAATTTTCCAGAAATAGTTCTGACATATAGTGCTTTGATATCGTGAAAACTAATCTCTAGATCATTGTATTCTTTTCTGTGCGATACAATCAAGGTACGAAAGATTGGGTGTTGTAGGTCTATACGGGTGGAGGTTAACTAACGTCTAATGAGCGGTGGTTTACCAAATGAACGCATCTTTGCTCCAGTTAATATATACTCCAAGTACGTATCTATGTTAACTTACGTAAAAATGACGTGATTTCGTTAATCCCTGCGTTTGCAGTGCTTGGTGCCATTTCGAAGATGTGAATCAATTAGTCCAAAGTACTGTGGCAGAATCGGCTGAAACTTTGCGCATTACAGGCCAGTGAGTGTACGAAGATGTGCAGAAAGCTAGATCACTAAGCCTCGCTACAATGTTTAGAAATGCTAGATTGATTATATGGGTGGCGATCGCTCCAAAAAGCTCTAAGACAGTTGTAAGCGCATACTGAACGAAGGAAGATTCATATCGAAAAACAGATTTCATATTCGCATTCAGCAGGTCAAATATATAACCCCTATAAGCACCTTTTCGGCACAATCGGAGACAAAAAATTTTTGACCCTATTTTTACTGCGCTTAGCTAGCTTTTCTAGCCTAAAAATAAGGGTTATTTCTTAACAAAAAGTTAGCTAGCACACTAACCAGAAAACCAACGCCCTCGAAACTTACCGACAGTTTCCCCTATTAGCGCCTAATAATTGGTAAAAAGCTGGGGTAGGCTAGGGGCTGTCAATTTTAGTAGATCAAAAACGGCGCACGGTCACATCGCAACTTTTTACCAAATTTCAAACTTTGACTTGTTATTGCTAAAGAAGGAAACAACCCTCGAAAGCCGGAATACTTTGAATATTTGGTACTAATATATAACAGTTAACATTTGTGGCAAAAAGTTCAGAATTGGTCAAACCGTTAATCCACCAGAGTTCAGATCAGAAAACTTTTTCAAAAACCTACTTTTCGCACCAAAATTTCGACTTTGGCGTAGTGCCAGAATCGATGTGCGTTAGATACAATATATAATGCCCTGCCCACTACGGACTATTTAACATTGATATGTTATCTAACCATATGCCAAAAGGTAGGTCTCTCTGAAGAAGTTGGGCAAAACCGTTCGTAGCCCCCTTCAGCTCTTTTCTGCAGGGAATTTTTGTTGTGTGTACGGATCTCTTAAGTCCAAAAATTGCGAAAGTTATATATAGTGTTCGAGAAAACACCGCACAAAAGGATACTACCCCCTTAAAAGTAATGATGTGCGGTGTCTTGTTTTTATAGGTGCCCATCGATTATGGCTTGTAAACTTTCGGTTGTTTTCCGTGGCTCCTAAAATATCCCGACCGTTGCCACGTCCTTATGATCGACGTCTTTGGGAAAAAAGTTTGGCCCCAACCTTGCCCAGAGCTTCACCTTTGCAAAGCGTTACATGTAAAGAGCAATCTGAGTACAGAATGAATCGTCTTGCTCAATTGAATCAGGTATGAATATGTATAATTGTAGAGGTCGAGGAAAAAACCAACCCGCAAGTGGTGGGGGAAAGCCCCCCTCCGTTTGGGCAATGGAAATAGCTAGGGTTCAAATTTTCCAATCGGACCACTTTTGGGCATGTTTTTGTCATTTTGAAGCTTACGGTATTTTGACCCCTCAAAATTCAAACCTTGCCTATTTCTAAAGGCTTGGGAAAAGGAAAATTTTACCCAGCAGTTAGACAATAGCGTGACTTTTCTGTGAGAATCAAACATCTCTTTCCAAAAATGCCGGTTTCATCGAATTTCGAACGATATACAAATTTTTGTACGTATCATAGGGGTCGCTACCGCGACCCCTATAATATGAGTGCTTAAGGTCAAATGACAGTGTAAAACAAGGCTGCACAGAGGCTGCGCAGATTATGTGCGCAAACAATTGTGCGTGTCGAGTTTAGTATGTTTGTCAAGTTTCATCCCCGTACCATTTTCCGTTAAAAAGTTACCCCAAAAATCGCTTACGAGAGATGCGTTTTTCCGGTTTCTCTGATTTGATGTCTCATAAGGGGGTTTTGTAGGCGTAATAACTACAGATGGAAACATTTTTGCCTATGAAAACCATTTATATTCTTGGAGTACGCAACGAAAACAAGCCGATAGGCTAGTTTTTATGCTTCCCGGGGGCAGAAAAAATTTTTGGCTGGGGGCCAAAGTCGGTCCAAACGCTAAAATGACCCAAAAGTATGCTTAACTTTAGCCGTAATAAGTCAGATCTGGCATTTTTTTAGTGGGGGGGCCCCACTTTTCGGTTCCCCCTCCACTTTTCGGCGCCCCCCCCCCACTTTCGCCCCCCCCCACTTTTCGGTAAGCCCCCACCCACTTTTTTGGGGATCGCCCAAAAGTGTCAAAAAATTAGGTTTTTGAGGTCAAATTTTCAAAAATTTTCTCAATTTTTAGCTAATTTATGGACTTATAAGCTCATTTTAAGCTTAAAAACAGCGATTTTTTGCGTTTTTACCTTAAAAATGCTAATTTTTCGCTAAAAATTTCGGTATATTTTACTTTTGGCTCGCCCCCCCCCCCCACTTTTCGGAAGCCCCCCCACTTCCCCCTCCCTGGGGGGGGGGGGCGAAGCCCCCCCCCACTTTCAAAACCCTAAAAAAATGCCAGCAGATTGCGCTATATATATATATGGGGCTAACAGTGGCGCACCCAGAGTTTTCTGACAGGGTGGGGGGCGGCAACAAAGTTGAAATTTTTCTTTTCAAATTTATTTAATTCTACAATTGTTTTAAATACAAGTTTCACTTTGAGATCAAACATGTAATAGTTGGCTTCATTGATTGAGGTTGTATATAGTTAAACATAAATAAACATTCATATAAACATGAAAGCATTGGGTCTGGGGGGCGCAGCCCCCCAGAAGTTGAGAAATTTTTGCATTCTAGGCATGAAAGTATTTTTTTCTGGCCACATTTTGCTGTTTCGAATTATCTGGTTGTCTTCTGGCTGGCGCTATGGTTTCACCAGATACGTAAGGTATATATATATATATATATATAACTCAAACTGATAAAATTGAAACTAAGCAACGCAACGTTACTATAATAAACCGGGGGTCTGGGGCGGTAGCCCCTAGCTAGAAGCTAGAGCTCTTTTTAAAAAGTAGTACCAGTTAGGAAATTTTTAGACCCATTTTGTGGAAAGCGGAATCGAAATTTGGCTTAGTGTTTTGTGTATGCATTTTTAAATTGCATTTTGTAAAAAAAGCGTGCATATGCCCTAGTGGTGGGCACCTGATATTCTTTCATATCCGAATATCCGCCTATTATACGTTAACATATCCGGATATCCGGTAATCCGCCTATTCGAAACTTAAGTTCAAGAAAATTTTTTATTTTGCAGTTAAAATTTTAATTTTTCTGTCATTTTTTGATACACTGCGAATTTCTATCATACCGTCAAGCCATAACCTTTCATTCAGAAATATTTTAGAAGAAATTGATCGCTGATATTCACAATCAAATGCAGAAAAACCATGATTTGAAAACATTAGCGGCCAATGCCTATTTATTATAACTCAAGCGTAAGCAGAAAGAAACGTCTACACAATTGAAAGTCAGCCACCCCACCCCGTCCTGTATGCTACCCTCAAAACGCACAAAGAATGGTTAATTCGCGCCGAAGGCGCGAAAATTTTTGTTTTTCCTGCTTTTCCTCCTTTCTGCATCTTAATTTTTCTGACCTTCGAAACCTGACAGGGGGGCGGCCGCCCCCCCCGCCCCCCCCCTTGGGTGCGCCCCTGGGGGCTAAACTAATTATTTGGCGTAATATTAGACATGTTGGGGTTGTAAATTATAGGGGGGCGCGATAGCGCTCCCCCTATAATATGGGTGTAAAAGGCTCAGCGCGGCCCTTAGAGACCCGTTCGAGCACCGTGCCAGCTAAATACTCAACCAAACTAGACAAATTTGGTATCGTTGGAATCAGCACGACGAGTACAACAAGTAGCAAAAAAGTGGCCATTTTCGGAAAATTTCTAAGTCCCAACTCTACAGGAAATAGTCAAAAATAGGCCTAAATATGCTGTTTTGGGCCATATAGTGGGACGCATATAAGGGTTATCGGGGTCGCTGAACACGATGAGCATAGTCGCAGCGCCGTGCGGTGCTGCTATCGTGCTGTACTGTTATGCAGCAACCATAGCACGCTGTCTGTAGACTTACTGTAAACGGCTAAACATATGAAACTTGGTGATAGTAGTGTCTGTAGTAAGGGGGAACTGTAGCTATGTTGGTTGGCGCACTCTCTAGCTTCCACCGTGCTGTATATGCTGCCCCAAACACAGCACCGTCGATAACAAGTTATTCATTTGTCACTGGCATTTGAAATTCGGCATACAGATAGTTTAGGACATGACAAACTATTATTACGATGTTACTACATGGTTGCGCTGCAGTAGAGTGCTGCAGAAGTACAGCACGGCCTATAACTAGCTACAGATAACTTGCAATCGTCTGACATTCTGCAGACACGTGCAGAATAGCATTGGAAATGATGCCGTATATATCTCCATTCTTGGCAGTGACGTTTGCGTCTAGTTGCGCTGCAGTAGAGTGCTGCGGAAGTACAGCACGGCCTATAACTAGCTAAACAAAAGTTGCAATCGTCTGAAATTCTGCAGACACGTGCAGAATAGCATTGGAAATGATGCCGTATAAGTCTCCTTTCTTGGCAGTGACGTTTGCGTCTGGTTGCACTGCAGTAGAGTGCTGCGGAAGTACAGCACGGCCTATATATAACTAGCTACACAAAAGTTGCAATCGTCTGAAATTCTGCAGACAAGTGCAGAATAGCATTACAAATCATGCCGAATAAGTCTACTACTTTGGCAGTGACGCTTGCGTCTGGTTGCGCTGCAGTAGAGCGCTGCGGAAGTACAGCATAGCTTATAATAAACTACAGATAACTTTCTGCAACTTTCTAAAATTTTCTTATTTGTAGTAGATGAGGGTTTTTCTGCCAAAATCAAGAAAAATGGCTTGGTTGACTGTTACGTAATTATTGGGGGAATTTTTAAAGTTTCTTTCATAAAGCTTTAACATTTTGCTTAAGGTTTACTGAGAACCTTAAAAATGAAATAGGACAAGAATAACTAGCGAAGTTGTGAGAATGGGTTGCCGCTGCTTTTTCCCTTAGGGACACAATGCAACAGTTTTTAGGTCGTAAGTCTCGCTTGACGCATTTCCGGAAAATGCCGCAAGCAGAAAAGTTGTTCAGCTAGACGAGCTCTTTCATTTGAGTACCATTTCCACCACTTTCGGAAAAATTTTCAAAATCCGGGTTTTCGTGAATTCCCGGATTTTCAGTTTTTGGGCTGTAACTTTCGCTAGACGCATTTCCGGAAAATGCCGCAAGCAGAAAAGTTGTTCAGCTCGACGTCGTCTTTCGTTTGAGTACCATATCGACCACTTTCGGAAAAATTTTTCAAAATCCGGAATTTTCCGGGTCCAATTTCTCGAAATCCGGAACTTTTGCGGAAATTTCGATTTCAGTTTCGAAATCAGCGCTATCGAATTACCCTATGCCCAACTTTTAAGCGAAATTGGAGACAAAATCTTTTTACGTTTCCCTTGGTCCCCCCTTACCATTCTAAAAAATTCCGGGATTCGCCATTCCCGGAATCCGGGAAATATCGGACTGCCCGCGCTTCAGTCAACACTTCACCCCACCCCCAACACCCCCTAAAAATTTCAGCCCAATCGGGCCACCCTAGCAAAAGTTAGAGGGGGGGGGACAGGTGTGGTCACGAGATGAATAAATAACTAGCGAAGTAGCGAGAATGGGTTGCCGCGGCATTTTCCATTAGGGGCATGGGTTTTTTCAGAAGTATGCAACTGCTCTTTGTCCAAGTATACAGTTTCATGCAACAATTTTTTCGGTTCATTCAATTTTTCGGTTGTAACTTTAGTTTGACGCATTTCCGGAAAATGACTCAAGAAGGAAAGTCGCTCTGCTTGATGATATCTTTCATTTGAGTACCACATCACCCACTTTTAAACAAATGTTTCAAAATCCGGAATTTCCGGGGGAATATTTCGAATCTTAAATTTCCCGGAAATTTCTATTTCAGTTTCGAAATCAGCGCCATCGAATTAGTCTATGGCCAACTTTTGAGCAAAGGAGACAAAAAATTTTTGGTCCAAAATCCGGGTTTTCGGAAGTTCAGTTTTCGGAATTTCAGTTTTTCGGTAGTAACTTTCGCTAGACGCGTTTCCAGAAAATGCTGCAAGCAGAAATGTTGCTCTGCTCGACGAGCTCTCATTTGAGCACCATATCTACCACTTTTGAAGAAATTTTTCAAAATCCGGAATTTCCGGGGGAATATTTCGAATCTTAAATTTCCCGGAAATTTCTATTTCAGTTTCGAAATCAGCGCCATCGAATTAGTCTATGGCCAACTTTTGAGCAAAATCGGAGACAAAAAATTTTTGGTCCAAAATCCGGGTTTTCGGAAGTTCAGTTTTCGGAATTTCAGTTTTTCGGTAGTAACTTTCGCTAGACGCGTTTCCAGAAAATGCTGCAAGCAGAAATGTTGTTCTGCTCGACGAGCTCTCATTTGAGCACCATATCTACCACTTTTGAAGAAATTTTTCAAAATCCGAAATCATGAAATGTAATCAATTTTAGAAATAAAATTGCTACTATGGTCCACGGAGCAAAGCTCTACCGTTTTCAACTCATGTCATTCCCATTTCTTAATTGTTAAACGATGTAACTTGCATTATAAGAAGAGACCTGTGACAGCTGAGTTGAAAACGGCAATCCCATCGCCTAGGGAGCGCCCGGTAGCTCAGTAGCAAAGCCGCGGGCCGCAAACCCACCCACCACTAATTTTGATCAAAACTGTTGTGTAAAGTCGCGTTTAGAAAATCAGAACATTTTAGCAGTAATTATGTTATTTGTTACCAATGTTCCAAAAATTCGACACAATTAGACACTACCATATCTGCTACCTGTGGTTATGCTTTAGTTTTCCCAAAACTGACAAGGTATAAAAGAAGTTATTATGAAATAGAACACCAACATATCGGCAACCAATGGTTAGCCTTTAAATTGGCATGGCTACAAATAGCACATCGGCAACCAGAGGTCAGCCTTTAGATTATATATACGTAGTTCACATCGGCAACCAGAGGTCAGCCTTTAGATTATATATACATAGTTCACATCGGCAACCAGAGGTTAGCCTTTAGATCGTACTTAGTTATAAGTAACGAGGACTAATAACAATACTTATGGAAAGAGATACTAACATATCGGCAACCAGCGGTTAACCTTTAAATGGGCATGGATAAAAATAACACATCGGCAACCAGAGGTTAGCCTTTACATTACACATAGTTACAAGTAACGAGGTGTAATAGCAATATATATATATATACTTATGGCACAAAACGCTAACATATCGGCAACCAATGGTTAGCCTTTAAATGGGCATGGATAAAATAACATATCGGCAACCAGAGGTTAGCCTTTAGATTACACATAGTTATAAGTAACGAGGTCTAATAGCAATATATACTTCTGACACAAAACACTAACATATCGGCAACCAATGGTTAGCCTTTAAATGGGCATGGCTAATGACATATATATGGCAACCAGAGGTTAGCCTTTAGATTATACATACGTAGTTATAAGCAACGAGGACTAATAACAATACTTATGAAATAAACACTAACATATCGGCAACCAATGGTTAGCCTTTAAATAGGCATGGCTAAAAACAACATATCGGTAACCAGAGGTTAGCCTTTAGGTTATACAGTTACAAGTAACGAGGACTAGTAACAATACTTATGAAATAGAACACAAACAAATCGGCAACCAGAGGTCAGCCTTTAGATTATGCATAGTAAAGTAACGAGGGCTAATGGAATATATAATTATGAAATATAACACTAACATATCTGCAACCAATGGTTAGCCTTTAAATGGAAATAGCTAAAAATAACATATCGCCAACCAGATGTTACGTAGCTTTTAGATTACGTAGTTACAAGTAACGAGGACTACTAACAATACGTATGAAATAGAAAGCCTTAATGAGCATGGCTAATGATATGTCGGCAACCAGAGGTTAGCCTTTAGATTATACACACGTAGTTATAAGTAACGAGGTCTAATAATAATTATGGAAGAAAATACCATATCGGCAACCAATGGTTAACCTTTATATATGCATAGCTTGCTAGAAATGGAAAGACAAAAACAATAGCTAATAGCAATGATTGTGGAACACTAAACATATCGGTAACCAGAGGTTTACCTTTAGTTTATGTATGTATTAAAACTAACAAGGAATACGTACTATCAATGATTTGGAAGAGAACACTAACATCGGCAACCAATGGTTAGCCTTTAGTTAACAAGAGATTAGGCCTCCAGCGAAGGTAAACTGGAATTATTAATTACCAAAGGACTAGTCATTGATTCTTTCGAAGAAGACCAGATATGCATTGACTAGGGTAGGGTCAGGGCGATCAGCGACGGTCTTCACCAGTTAATCGCTAACAAGAAGCCAATTACTGCCACGGGGGACCCAGCATTCATAATGGCCAGAAGAAATGGTCTCTCCATGGTGGTTAACAATGGCAGCACACTTGTAGGCAGTATTGCCAATCACCATAATGTTATGATGGAAATTGGAAAAGGAAATGTGTTGTCGTTCCAGGACACGACGGCCGTGGCTATCGGTTCCCGTCATCTGAAACAGCATAATCCGGACAACCAGAACTTGGGGGAGGTGTTGAATTTCCGACCAGATATAGCTTCGATGCCGACCACCACATCGAACACAGTCAAGGTACTGGTCAGAAAGGGTGGGTGTGCCCTGGCATAAATTGTCCAAGGCTTCCGCAAAGTCAATCTCACCAGCAGGGACTTTGCAATTGATGGTATAATCCGTGATAGGAGCCCCAGCTCTCACTGTTTGACAATCGTCACAGCGAATGTATCTACCATTCTGGGACAAGAAAAGCTCCTGCACAGAATTGCTACAGCCGTCAAGCATAGACTGCAGGAATAGCGAAGCGTCCTGTTGTTGGTTGGCCACATATTCTTCGTCCACAACACGACGCAAGGGAATGCTGGATTCGTGGACGGGACCTGGCTTTTTGGCACTGGAAAAATACTGGCCAAGAACCTTTTCAGTGGGGTTCCTAGAGCGGAGACTCACCAACCGCTCCAAGGACTTCAGATTAATGAGGGACTGGATAAGAGAATTGGCATAGCAACAATTCTCGCCTCTATTGTGTAGAAGCAGTCCAGAATGTCTGAAGATGGCTCTGGGTACCACTGCAGTCGCTTCACCACGAACACCCGTTATTGATGGCCCCGCAGGTTCAGTGACAGTCCGCTTCTCAGTTTCCTTGCCCCTTCCTTTCCGTGTTGTGGAGGC
The DNA here is from genome assembly GCA_030248195.1 of Trissonchulus latispiculum. Classification (NCBI taxonomy): domain Eukaryota; kingdom Metazoa; phylum Nematoda; class Enoplea; order Enoplida; family Ironidae; genus Trissonchulus; species Trissonchulus latispiculum. The sequence continues at coordinate 7,086 of JASAND010003479.1, read as the reverse complement.
AACACGTTTCCCTCTGGGTTTTGGACGGGTCAACTGCTTTTCCACAGGAACCGTCAAGGGCACACCAGTGGATGTCTCCGGTACAGGCTGGGCGACGGACCGGACATAGGCAGACTTTACATTTCCAGTCGATCTCTGCCATTCAATCACCTGCTGTTGTGAAACAGCAACAGCACTAGGCCCAGGAGCTTCCTTCTGCTGAGAGCCAACAGCAGCGAAGATAGCTTCATGGTCGGAATAGTGAGTGGATACAACACCACCAAAGCAGTGTTCAAAGTTGCACCATATGTGATCCAAAGCGTTCCCCAGATTGGTGGTGACCCTCTGAAGAACACAATGGAAATGGTGGGCAACCATCCATTGTTCCAACCTCTCTGATTCTCTACTTCGGTGGATGAGATCCACATTGAAGTCGCCCATGATAACAATGTCTCCAAGGTCTTGCCGAACTGCGTCCAGCTGATCGAAGAGTTCCGTTAGGGACGTGCTGTGGCTTCTGTAGATGGCCAATATATGAAAGGATCGGCCAGAGACTACCTTCACCCGAACAGCCTCGATCTTCAGGTCCCGGTTGCCAAACATTTCCACCGATGTGGCAATATTGCTGTCGTAATAGGCTGCGATAGTTCTATGTCCCGGTGCCAAAGAACTGATGAGAGGACCCCGTAAGTTCTCTCTCAACGATAGGCGGTATCTGTCTGCATCCGAAGGGCGCAACCTTGACTCTGCAAAAGTCAGTACAGATCCCATCTTGAACCGCCTATCTGAATCAATTTGGCCCATGTATTTGGAAAGGCTGGCTACATTTTGGTACAGGACCACCTCACCACCTTCCACCAAATCAATTTCCTCAATTAAGGAAAATTGGCAATCAGGAGATCGCAAACGGGCCATTTCAGCAGCAACAGTTTTGCTGGTCTTGATCTTCTTCCTGCTGAAGTTGATCAGATAAAGGCCCTCCAGAGACGTCACACGAGAGAGGGCCAGGTAGGTACCATTCGGGAATACTGACCCACCAGAAAAGTCCACCACTACGGACTGATAGGTGTTTCCCTGGCTTCGGTGGATGGTTTTCCCTTCGGCTGGACGAAGAGGAAACTGGTACCGACGAATTTCAGTAGACCGAAGACTGAATGTTCTCTCGCATCGGTCAATAGGGGTCCAAGAGGGATCGGCAAAGGTTCCATAGTCGTCAGTGACACCCTTTCCTGGCAGCACCGACCCAAGGTAGTCCTTGAAATATAGTTTGTTCTGCACCCTGCATTGGCTGCCGACTCTTGGGTGCAGAAACTTGACCCAGATCACGGTCTTGTTGTTGGAAAAGGCCTGGATTATGCCACCAGAACCGTTGACCAAGCCATCTTCCACGTCCAAGTTAGCAACTATTTCCACACGCATGCCCAAGCACACGTGCAGAACGGAATAGATGCCACCGGACTTTTCTGGGCTAAGCAGAGCAGCTATCTCCAATATTCGTGACCTGACTCCTTGCTGGTCTGATGACGCTGCGGTTCGTTTGGCTTTTCGAACCTAAAACAAAAATATTATATACTTAATTAGATGAACATACAATAAACATTCAAACAAGCTAGTATTTCATACCTTTGACATGTTTAACATTCAATTTAACAAATATGCATTTCGGTTTAGTAACAGTCACAACTCTTACTGTTAGATAGAGAATGTGAGCTGTTACATTAAACCTGACACTGGCTTCACGATGATATTTACATCAAACAAATACCACAACTATTTCCAAGATCCATATATATACTGGAATCGAATGTACAATGCTTGACTACCGATGAAAATTCACATCACAAACCAACTTTCATATTGAATCAAAAATTTTCCAATTCAAAAACTTCTTTTGAAACAAGTTTTGATCAAACAACATTTACCAGTTAACTTTCAAAGAAAACCTAAGCTTAGGTTTTCTATAGTCAGCCAAATTCCTATCATACGTAAAACAAACGTATATATAACGTAAAAAACGATCCTCACCATAGTGTCAGAAGCCAGGCTATCAATGGCCTTGTTCTCCAGTTTTTCCAGCTTCGACTCATCGTACGCCTTCATATTGCATCGCTGGACCTCATCGTTGGTGACAAACAGCTGGACAGGACGGTCTTCAATATCCAGCTTCGCAATCATTCGATCTACTTCATCTCTCGTCATGTTTCGAGAGCAAAGGATCTGCTCATCGGATGGAGAGATGTAGTCTGCGCCAAACCGGACCCTATTTAGCAGTTCGGCAAATTCTCCATCCTTTTGCCGCATGATCTGGTCTAGCTCCACGCATTCCACCTGATCCTTCCAAACGTTGGAAATGAAGGCTGTATATTGAGCCCTCATATCAACCCAGAGTGGAACGTCCATGACAGGGGGCAACTGATAGGGATCTCCAATGAAAATCATATGGAGACCCCCAAATGGGACACCAATCACCCCCATGATGGCCTCTAGGCGACGCATGATGTGCGGAAGGAAATTCCCGCCTACCATGGAGAATTCATCGATGATGGCAGCTCTCAGTCCATGATAGGCATTGCGCAGAGTCTGCAGGTGTTTCGGATCTAACCCGCGATACTCTCCAGGGCTGTTCCGCTTTGCAGGGATGGCCAATTCATTATGGATGGTGACGCCTTCTGCCAAAAAAGCAGCCATTCCAGTATAGGCCATAACAAGGACGGGATTGATGTTGGTATCCTTGGACATCTTCCGACAAACGGTGTCTATGCCCTTGCGCAGACAACGAGCCAGAACCGTCTTTCCAACGCCGCCAGGGCCAACGATTGCAACACAGACCCTTTCGTTCTTCTTTACTCGCATTAGAATGTTTTCGAAGATGGCACGCTGCTTCAGGTTCAGCGTTGGAACAGTCTTCAAATACTCGTCTTCTGTCATTCCTCCATGGACAGCATCAGTTGTCACCTGTTCCAGTTCCCTGAAACCACCATCCGTGCCAATATCATATTCCAAGGATTCGGTTTCCCATCCTTGCGATGACGCCAACTGACGCTCCCGTTCAGCGTCAATGCGGTCCTGGTCTGCTTCCTGTTGCATGGTCCCTCCGATATCCATCCGGACGAAGTCTTCGTTCTCCAGATTTTGAGCGTGCTCAATTGCAGCGTCAAATTGAGCATCGTCTAGTCTGTAGAGATCCATGATATCTTGGATCTGTTCCTGAATGGCCTTGAAATGATCTTCATAGGAATCATACAGACCAATTAGATCGTTGTCTTCGTCACGGAATGGAAGGAACAACATCAACCGCTCTCGATAGTACAGTTCACGATCGATTTCCTCCTTGAATCGGACGCATCTCAGAATTTTGGGCTTGCGTCGTCGTTTCATAATGCCCAGCCGAGGAATCTCAAATTCGTCAGGGAATTCCTCGTGACATGGGACACCATCATCAACCTGTTCTTCCAGTGGCTCATCTTCCACATCTTCATCCTCATTGATTTGCAGCTGTTCCCTTTCTGTTGGTGCTCCTCTCTTCCGCTTCGTGAACGGCTCATATTCATATTCCGTGGCAAATATGGCAAGGCACATATGCTCAACCTGTCGGGAGCGTAGACTGTACCGCTTCACCATATTCATCACTTCAATGTCTGTTGAAGTTGGATTTTTCTGCATCAACTGAAGCAATTCTTCCGGATCCTTGAGCATCACGGTTCGCCGTTCTGGAGGGGACGTGTTGACGAAAATGACATCCCGACTGCAATCCACCAGCTTCAGCTGAAGAACGAGGAAGCCACTTTCCATTTTGCAGATCTCCGATGACTTCAAGAATGCATTTCCCAACAGCTGCATTTGCCGCTTCAAATCCACATTCCCGTCGTGAATTTCTCTTCGAACGGACGACAACAGTTGGCTGACAGCATAATTGTACTTCATGATGTAGCTGATGATGTACTCTGCTACGGCAAATTCGTCCAGTGGAATTTGGATGTCCATATTGGCCCTCCAATGTTTTCCAATCTTCGGATTATACGCATTGATGCGTATATCACAAAGGTCTCGCTTGAGGAAATACTTCCGTGAATTGAAGCTTGACCGAACGCACATGATGTATCGGTCCAAATCAATTTCCAAATATTGAAGAAGATCATCGAACGACTTCAGCTTCTGGATCTCAGCTACTTCATCTGGATCTGTCTGTCTGATTTCACGCCGTTCCCCAGCATGGATACGGAGAATTCTCTTCAATTCGGAATGAAGAGTTCGAAGTTCCTTGAGATCGGTCTTGGGAACGGACTTCGGATGATACGTAGAAAGAGGGTGTCTGCTCTGCTGCTGGCTAGCTCTATCAGGATCCTCCTGTGACGCAGACCGGACTAGACTGTCAATGGTTTGCTCACACAGGTCATCAGCTTCAGCCTGTCCAGAAACACTAGCAGCGCAGAGTGGTTCCAATATGAAGGTGGACGGCATCGGTTCGATGGGATAACCAAACCGGCAGGTTGAGCCCTTCTCACCGTATTTTTCACACGTGGCTTTGTGAGTGTGAACCTGAACAGTAACGTCAAAATCGGGATCGCAATGACTGTCGCAGGCACAGGAGATGTTCTGATCAATGTAGTCTGCAATTTCGTCGACGGTAGCGCAGTCGAAATCAGGGGCTCCTTCACACCAGAAAAGGCCATGCGTGTGCACTTGACCCCTGGTCTGAAACTCGTTTCGAATGAAAAAGTCCTTCAACTGGCCGATTGGACTGTCCGGATGCCTCAGCGTTTTTTTGATGAAGGTCTGCAGTAAGCGGTCATAGTAGCGAGCAATGAACACGCTGCCTTCATTCTGCAGTCGACACATCTCTTCGAAGGGAATCCTGGACACATCATCTTCTTGGATAGTTTCATTGTCCAACTCCGCCTTCAGCATCACTATAAGCTCTGTCCACCGACTCTCTGCAACAGACAAAGTCATGAACAACGAAGTCCACGAAGCTGTCTGATCATGGCAAACAGATCTTTCTTCTTGGCGTCCTGCCAACCTGGACTACCGCGGACATTTCTGGTGAAATTGAAAGCTTCATTTTTTCTTGCCAGTTCTTCTACCACTCTTCCTTGAATGATGTCGCTTACTGTATATTTCATTGCAGCCTCCCCTTTCCGTTGCATCTTCATCCAAATCGACATGCCACTATGGACGCGTTCCACCTGCAGTTTCTTACTCAGCAAAAAGATATAGTCATCGCAAAGAATGCAGCGTGGATCCTCCATTCGCATTGAATACTTAGCACGATCGGCAGTTGTCATGCTGGTTTCTGGCACGTCTTCACCACCAAATACGTGTGGAAAGCAAAGGGCTTCAACCTCCGTCGACAGCAGAAGCGGTACTGGACGATTGCCCTCGCCCGGATTGACAATCACCTTCTTATCGCTGAGGTCATACATTTCAGCCATGATCATCTGATTTTCTTCATCAGGATCGTTTGGGGCAAGCATGGTTGGTTGATTGATAGCATTCACTGAACCATCAACCGGCTCTTCCTCCCATTCAATATCACCGTCGTTGTCATCGACAGTGGGATCTGTCGTAGCCTCTGCGTCGTCTCCGCCAACAGCAGTGCACTGACCAGCTGCGTCACAGCAACAGGCGCTGGTTCCACCAGCAGGGCAGATACCTGTATCAAATCCCTCGACCACTCCTTCTGGCTCAATCATCATATTCAGCTGATCGTTGTCACGCAAGGACTGAAGGAAGCGATCGACGTCGAAGTCAACGTTTCTTCTGTAGAGCTGGGCATTGTCGTATAGCCAACGACAGGCTTGCAGAACTTTCGTAACTCGGATTCGTTCCCTGCGATGAGCACCCAGCTTCTTCATCCGTTTCAGTTCCACGACGACGGTACTGCAGTCAGCCAGGTTTCTCGGCAACTGACCAATAGACCGCTCCAATTTGCACGGCACACAAACAACATTACCGTAGAGTCGTTGCTGTTTGCACACCGGCATTTGACGGATTCGCATAAAGGGAATCATAGCGGCTATAACATTGACTTCCAGAGGACGCAAGTCTTGCAGTTCCGGAGCGATAACTGGAAGCCGATAATTTCCGGGACGAAGACGAGGAACTTCACCAGCATCCAGCTTGGAACGGCAGTATCTGCAGATCATCTTCACGAGGGCGCCACGAGATTCCTTGTCTAGACAAAACTGACAATTAGCTTCGACATACAGTTCGCTGATTTTCCTAACAAGTCCTCTGTTTCTGATCTTATCCACAACCGCCAAACAGTCCCGGTACAGCTTTTGATGGCAGACACAACACACATGCACAGGACCTTGCATGCGCATCGCCTCAAATAGTTCCCAAGCACCTCCTTCCGCTCTCAGCCGTTTCTTCCGTTCACGGTCTCGTTCTCTTTCAGATTCCAACTGAACCGGATCAGATCTTCGCGACTTCCGCAACATCTGAGCTTGTTGACGACGGGCGTCACCACTCTCAGGGTCTTGATAGTATTCGCGCATCTGTTGACGATGGGATTCGCCAGTCTCAGGGTCTTGATAGTATTCGCGCATTTGTTGACGATGGGCTTCACCAGTTTCGGGGTCTTGATAGTATTCGCGCATTTGTTGACGATGGGCTTCGCCAGTCTCAGGATCTCGATAGTATTCGCGCACCTGTTGACGACGAGTTTCGCCAGTCTCAGGGTCTCGATAGTATTCGCGCATTTGTTGACGACGGGCTTCGCCAGTCACAGGGTCGCCATAGTATTCGCGCATCTGTTTACGCTTCTTCTCAGCCACAGACTCGACGGAGTAACGATTGCGGCTGTGCAGCGCTTCTCCTTTCCCGAAAGCCGGCGTCTTCACGTCTTCGGCGCATTAGCTCCGCTTTTTCGAGAACGTCGAGTAGCTTCTGCATCAGTAGCTCCCTGGTCGCATAAAACCTCTGGATTTCATCAGCTTGACAGAGTGTCATCGCCTGCTCCCGCACCAGAGAGCTCACTGACCCTATCATGATCCACCCCAATGTCAACTAGTTCCATAGCTCCATCTCCACGCTGCCAGATCTCTGAATCAGTAGATCTAACAACCACATTGAGTCTACTCCCAGTTTCGACCTGATTCTCAG
>JASAND010003478.1:20000-24902 GCA_030248195.1 Trissonchulus latispiculum | reverse complement strand
TGATATGGGCCGTCAATCAACAATACATGCCCAAAAGGAATCAACACCTTAATGACCTAATCTCTGCACTACCATTTGATAAGATGGGTTCGGCCGGCGGCCGGCCGGTGTAACCCCGGCCGGCCTCAAACACTAATGGTACCCATTTACCGACCAGTTAAGGATGCATAGCTGCGTTGGCTAGAGCAGTAGAGCACGTGACAACCGATACGCTCTTAGTCTCTTGCTCAAGAGGGTTAGCAGCTTTAGCTGCCCCAATTTCAAAATTACAAGCTTTATATATCTTAGGTTGTGACTTATTGCACAGTGTAATCCTAGATTATTTCTGAATCTGGATTTTTCTGGTTTTTCGGGCAAAAACCGGGTTTCACCCTCCCCTAAACTTCACCTCCTGCACGTGTCTGCCTTGGAATCATTTTGAAGGATATTTTGCAGTTTTATAAACGTTTTTTGAGATGTTTTGAATAAATCTGCTTTAATTTGTCTTACACCGTCGTGGACGTTAAAATTGGATGCATTTAATGTATGCCAATCTGAAAATTGAATCAGCTTAAGTCACATTATCTCTCCGCTACGCTACGAGATAATTATCATTATGTGAGGGAAAGTGACTTTTGAATGGTCCAGTCATCCGAGTCCCGCACACCAGCAAAGGCATCCGCCATTACGTTAGATTCCCGGGGTATCCATTGCATTACTAGGGTGACGCAATGATGGGTACACAAGTCTGCTATTTTAAGTGCCAAATCATGCAAGTGACGCTTCATGCTCCCCTTAGTAACAATAAAGCAAACTGCTCTGTTATCCGTTTTCCAAGTGATTTTCCTATTGGAGAGGGGCTGGGCGAAAGTTTGAAGGCCAAGAAACAGTGCCAGTAATTCGCGATAGGTTGAACTGGTGTTTTTCTGACCCTCAGAAAAAGGAAAGTGAGCCACCCGTGGCCGAGAATTTGAGCCATAAAAAATTGCGGCCCCCGCAATTTCACCAGTATCGGAGTAGACGGTACCTGTAACAGGTCCGTGCAGAGCACGGAGAGATCTACGAGCCAACCCCGAGATCCCAGAAAACCAAAACAATAAGTCAGCTCGGACTTCCGCAGAAATTTGAAAAGGCAGATCCCAATTTGCAGCCGCCCCGACAGCTGAATAGATGCGACGCGTACGTAATAATGCGGTGTCCTTCAAAACAAGTCTATTCGAAATAATGAAACCAGCAAATTTCAGTAATTGTCGTGCCGTTGTAAATTTAGCCCGAAGCAAAACATGAGCAAGTGCCTTAATTTTTTCAATTTTATCGTCCGGAATGGCGACACTAAAGTCGTCCGTATCAAAACAAAACCCCAAAAATTTGACGGTAGAAGAGGGCAACAATGAAGATTTTGAAACACCGACCACAAAACCAGATTGATCGAGGTCAGTCGTAACAATACTTAAATACAATAACAGTCTATCTTCGGACTCCGCAGTTAGAAAGAGGTCATCAAAAAACCAAAGACAGGGAATGCCTAAACCACGCCACTTAGCGGTAAACTGTCGCATAATTTTGTTAAACAAAAAAGGAGCAGAGGAAATACCAAAAGGAAGCACAGTGAAAGCATAAGTATGTCCTTGCCATTCAAAAGCTAAATATTTTTGTGACTTCATGTGTATGTCCACGTGAAAGTAGCCAGACTTTAAATCAAGTTTGCACATTTTCCAACCTGGTTTGAGAAAATCGAGGACTTTTTCAACGCCTTCCAGGGAAAAACGAAATTTAGCTATAAAATTATTTAAGACGGAACAATCTAAAATAAATCTAAGCTTATTACTACTACAGATAGCAGAGAGAGGATTAATACAAATAACCTCCGTGGGAGACACAGGTTTAACAATACCTCTCTCCAACAAGGCCTGAAGCTCCGTAGAAACAAAATCGGCATGATGCAAAGCAGATCTATTATTAGGTAAAGACAAATGAGGGACGGACCCAATAACGGGAATTGTATAACCATGCTGAATGGTTTGCAAAACAAGAGGGTTAGTCGTAAGCTGCTGCCAGAAAGCACAACACTGCGACAGTCTACCCTTAACGGCATTAAGAGACCCTAAAGCCTTGTGTTTAAGTTCAAATGATGTCAACTTACTAGATAATGTAGCTCGGGCAACCTCTGAAAGTTGAAACTCATCGCACAATGACTCAAGTTCCGGGATGAGTGGAGGCCCCTGGTCCACTGGCATGATTCTTCGGGCATTGAGAGACGAAATGCCCTGGTTCACCGCAGAGGAAGCAGAGGTCGTTGGCTGTCGGAGGTCGGCGAGGGCCGGTGAACTTCCGCCGGAGGCTGGTGGCACCCTGCCCCCGGCCCCCGCGAAAGGGCTGGCATCCACCCCGGGGCTGTTGACTTTGGCAGGCTTGCATGCCCACAACAATGCTTTCCGCCGTAGACAACTCCAGCTCGCGGGATTTCTGCAAAGCTGAAGCGGTCTTGAATCCCAAACAATCGGCCAAGAGGATCTCCTTACGACGCTTCTTCAGCCCACGGCAGACCTTCCGCAAATGGCGGAGTAACTGGGGCATTTTGGAGCCACGGGACTTGTATTGTTGCCCAATCTTTTGGGCCTTTTTAGCATGCTTCCGCATGTCGTCCAGAAAGGTGAGATGGCCAACATTGGACTGATAATTAAGATCGGACTTCTTCACCCGCCTGGAGGATTTGGAGGAACCAGAACCGTCGGACTGAGAACTATCAGCCTTACTGTGTGAGGCCTTCCGTTTATTCGCCATTGCAAGAAAACGTGCAGCCCCTGCACTTTAGAACTGAGTGTAGCCCCTACACTCAAGAAATAAGGATACAGCGAGAGCTAAGTATAGATATATGACCGACTTGTCAGAGCCAAACTATCTAGCGTAAGTGACAACCATATAAGGATTAATGACACCAGAAGGTGTAATTTGCATATGCAAATGAGATAGCTGCGGCAGCTGCTCAACTTATGTGCTCACATAACAACAATTACATTGATTAGACTAAAACGGGGTAATAAGGAACAAAAACGTTTTGCATTTCCAAAGATTTCACTAAGATGAAAGATTAAACCTTTCTATCTGGTTCAATACGCAACAAATTTTATGATTTATGTATCAAATTGAAGCTTTGTTTGTTCCGAATTATTTGCCATAGTGTTTATTTTGCTCAAGTAAAAGAATTTTGGAATATGTTAATAAAATTGGAAACGATTGCCATTTTTTGAAAACCGGGTTTTAAGGGACATAATCAGGGATATTAAGGGACAGGCCTGGATATTAAGGGACAGCATATGATTTGTGTGTAAATTGGCCCTACTGTTTAGCCCACTAACACTCCAGCTAAGTAATCAAAATTTGAATAATTTCAAAATAGGTCTAAATACCTCAAGACTTTGAATTTATGCTGTTTAAGCCTCAAGATTTTCAAAAATTCAAAAAATTTTTAATTTTAAAATTTTTAAAATTTTAAAATTTTGTAAAAAATCTTTTTCTTGATAGTCTATGATGCTGAACATTTTTTATCATTGCACCATTTGTTGAAAATGCTTCCTGCGTTTACTATAGCAGTTTTAAAGTTTGAAGATCATAGAGTTCTGCCGCTTTTAAAAGTTTTACTCGAATTGGGGATTAATCACAAATTTTGGTTGCATCACAGTCATTCATCTGATATTAGCTAAAAATTATTTGGGTATTCAGATCTGTGTTTTGACCTAAACTCAAATATAGAGCAGAATAACATACAGGCGGCATGTTTCTTTGATCTTAAGATTTTAAAATGGCTGTACGGAGAGCTAGAAGAATTTTCGACAGGTGGTCCAAGAAGGAAAAATGTTCGGCATCCTAACTGGTACCTAATGGCACCAAAAATTTACAATTCCACGGTGTCCCTTAATACCCTGAATTGTCCCTATTTGTCCCCCCAACGTCCCTTAATAGCCGAAATAGCTGTCCCTTATTAGCTGGAAAAGTGTATCGTGCAAAACAGGCCAGAAATCTTGGAAACAACCAAATTCTTTTAAAAGGACGACGCTACAATATGCGCCACATTTTGCTCGTTCTAACGATGTAAAACTTGCTGTCCAAATAAGGAAATTGAGTATGGTAGCTCAATTTAAAATCTTTGAAATTTGAAAAAGTGGGACGAATTGAAAATACAGAATACGAGTACTTCCAAATAATTCTTAATATCTTTTGCTTGGATAAAATCTACTACATGATCGAGACGTCATTCGATAGAGGAGAAACAGGGCTTTCGTTTGTTGTATCGTCCAAAAGGATTGGTTTTCTAATGCGAAGTGACATTCGAAAAAACCGCAACATTGTCCCTTATTATCAGGTGTTCCTTATTACCCCGTTTTACCCTACCATTTGATATTACCTTTGAACTGTTGACATGCAACTTTTGCTATAGTATTTCCGGATTCTGTTTCTTTTTCTGCATTTCCTTGCCTTTTTCAGAAATTTCTTGTTCCTTTTTCTGAAAATAAACTCTCCTTTTTGACAGGGACAACCCCTCCTGTCACTGTATTTAGATCACTTTTTCAAGATAAAGTTTTGGGTTAAAGTTGACACAAACATGATGTATGACTTCCGCCTGGACTTAATTACAACTCAGCTGAAGCTTTTTAGTTTGTAGGTTCTTTCTGACACGAACTTCTTCTTGATGGCTTTTGGAGATATGCCACTGGAAAAAGCAAATTTCTGTTCACAGTAAACTAGTGTGCAGATTTTCGAATCGATTTAAGTTTTCTTGAAGTTTGCTCAGTCCCTAGATGCAAGTGCACAACCTCACCTATAAGTGCTGCTATCCGTCAGAACACAGTCAAGGGGCGGAGAGACGAAGATCGCGGACAGAAACGTGACCCCCAAGCTACCATATGGTTACGTATGGACACC
>JASAND010003478.1:0-15000 GCA_030248195.1 Trissonchulus latispiculum | reverse complement strand
GGAGACACTAAACTGGACCCACCAGTGTTGAACGAAAATAACCAATAAAAAGAGGCTTATGAAATTTTTAAGGCTTTTGATTGGACAGAAATACCCAGAAATGTAGACATAAAACTGGAAGCGTCGTGTTCCGCAAGAGAAAAAACAACGCCACCTAGTGACTAGGATGGCTGACAATTATACCGACAACTTCAACGTAAGAAAACTAGCAATTTCAACACAACTTTACAGCAGTTTTGTGGGGCAATAATTTATCCAAAAACTAACATTAAATCTAACTAAAAATACACCCGTCTTGAATCCATACACACGCCAGAGGACAGACGTAACGTCTACTCATTACAACGGGCAAAAATGTTTGCAGTGAAGGTAATCAGCTGTGGGATCGCCAGCTGTTATTGTGCAGATGTTGTCTGCCAGCTCATTGATCACTAACAGTATGACAAACGTACTCTTGATTGTACTTATATATGGTCACTAAGGTGTCTGAACTTACATTTTATATCTACTGACATAACAAGAAGGGAGAGTGCGCGCTTCCTAAGTTGAAGATTGTGTGACTCAACCTCTCAATTGATTTTATAGCCAAAGAAAGGAATGAGGCAACTTCCCCGTTTTGCAGTATGGCCCGTTTAGGTTTCAATTATCGTTTTCGTCGCCTACAAACTGTAGGTTTCATTCTAACAAGCGTTTGCCTTGGCTGAGATATCATACAATTTTGCGAAAACGTAGGCGCTTTTACAGGGCTGTTAATTTCAAGCAGGACATGATTGCTGACTTACATTAACAGTTTTCCTGCAACATACGTATTTATAACACGGGGGTATGGGGAGTATGTCCCTCGGTTCGAACGAGGAACTATTACCCTACCACCGTCAGGGGTAAGCGGTAGGGAAAAATGGCCAAGAGATACGCAGAAATGAGCGAAACAGTTTTCATAAAATTTAAAGATTTTCCGGAATGTTTCATTAATATTTTTAAATGTTTCAATAACGTGGAATAAAATTTTATACTTTTGATTGACTGATAAATTTTAAAGCTGTTCTAAGCGAATCTACGAGAGTTACTTGCCATGTCACGACATCCACGTCACTTGTCACTCCGAGACACTTTCCCCCAGCGACAGTTGCTCCCAATTTGAGAATTTTGTTTTGTAAAACTGTTTGTTTTGCTTTCGGATGTAGTTATCTGATTAATGGTGAATGCAGATATGAAAACAGATAACAGATAACTGTCATAACAGATAACAGACATACCAACAAACCTAAATCGCTTTTGATTCCGAGAGTGCACCGTCGGATAAGTTAATTTCGGATAGTCGAGCTTAGGGAAGTCAAACGAAATTTTAATTAAGATTGCTATGGTCTTGTCAATTATTGTCAATCCCACTCTTTGTCAAAGTTTATCTGAGTCTGAAGGAGGAGAAGGAGGGGAGGAACAGTCTGGATGGAGGGAGAGGAATCTGCATAACTAATTTGAAATTTTAAATAAAATTTCTGTGGACTTTCCTAAGCACTCTCTAAATCAAAAGCGATTTAAGTTTGTTGTTATTTTTTATAACACAACTTCAATGTATGCACTCAACATTAATCAAATAACTACATACGTAAACAAAACAAACAGTTTTACAAAACAAAATTCTCAGTTTATGGGATCGCTGTGGGCTAGTGTCGCAGAGAGGCAAGTGACGTGGGGGCAAGTGACATGGGGGCAACTGACATTGCGGCAACTGCCGTGGGGGCAAGTTTTGTAGGGGCAAGTGACGGCCTTCCGTTTTAAGCATATCATATATTCACTATTATATTCAATATTGCATTATTTTCATCTCTATTAACACTAATTTTGCGACAAACTTTATTAATGTATGGTCTTGCTTGGTGCAAGCCACATCGAAAAGTTCCTTCCTCGGCAAAAGCTCCTTCAAAATTTGCGTAGGACAAGCTACATAAGGATGCGACCCCATGTTAATTTATAGCTAGCAATATAAAACAGTTATTTAATCTTTGCAAGCTTTTAGTTGTTTAGTTTAGTACAACCTTACTAAAATTGTAGAAAACCTACCATTTGCACCTTGGAGCAGCTCTAACCAAAGTTCATTTTGAACTGCTGCTGCGGAGAAGTTTAGATCCGCACGGAAAATTTAAAGCCAGTCAGTTTGTCATTGCTGAAGTATCAAATAAACAATTGAAATTTCCGCCATACTGTGCCCACTGTCTGAATTTGTTTATCAGTTGTCATTGTCTTCAACTTTTTACCTTTGTTTTTGAGTTAATACATATTTCTGCGTAGATTTCGTAATTTTTAATACCATGCGGTCTGTTAAGTGAGGTGCCAGGGTCACGAAGATAATTAGCTTATTCGTCCCTCATGCGGATGTGCGTAATAGCTGACTTTTTCTAAAGTTTTAGAAACGGTCCACCAGAGATTCAAAATTTCACAATAGTTGCTGGTGGCAAACTATCATAGCACACAATGTGGAAGCTTTACCGCCCATATATCAAAGCAAAGCACCCAGTTTAGTTGAATGCTATGCTGCAGAAGAACCCACGAGGATAAGTTTGGAGACCGTTTGTGCGACGAAAATGTTATCTAGCTGTCCTGTTTAACTCACAATGGCACTAGTTTAGCTGGCTTTGTAAGCGTTTAAGCTTTTATTTGTGAAAGATTTTTATGATAGCTGATTTATGTTACTTATCAACTAATAACTACTTATTACCAGACACCGGGTTGGTTAGCTTGGTTAGAAAATTATTACAAATTATTTGCTTTCATGGCTGCTAAGCTATTTTAAGCAATTATTTTAGTATTAGCTTAAAATACCATCGGTGGCTTAAAAGCTTCTAATTTTAAAAAATCAGGTTATTTAGAATCACTACCACACGTTAATTCGACAGCTGTGCAGGAATGCCTTTCTGTCTTTGGTTCTTTTTATTTCGGCTGGAGCCGGTACCCCTAATATGGGTATGTTGTATCCTTTGTGTGTGATTTCTCTTTGGTCTCAAGAAACATACTATGTTTAGCTCATGACTAGTTATGTACATTTTTTGCTTGCACAATATGCAAATTAGCTTTTGCGATGACAAATTTGCTCATGTACGTTTTTGATATATACTTCCCAGAAAGTATTGTTGTTTATAGTCCACTTTACGTAGTTTTGCACAATTGCGTATGCCAAACCTAAAACTTTCAACGAAGTTAACTGATTTCTGTGTCCGATTTTGACATATTTGTATTCTATAAACTAGGATCTCTATCCCTAGAATTTGAACATAGAGCTACAAGTTTATCACATGTACCCCGCCACTCAATGATGGATCAACATCGAGGTCAATCGAGGCTTCTTCAGAAGTTCAGTTTTCTTTGCCCTAAAATTTTAAAAGTGTTCCAGACATATACTCCTACTCTTTACTCTTTGTACGTTTTCATACAATTCTGACCAAAATTACCATTGGTTCAATAAATTAGAGGTAATATCTATTAATTTTGTGAAACTACAGAGAGTTGTTAGTCTGATTTCAGTAAGCATGTGCCTATGTGAATTTGTGTTACGCTACTAAGACAGACGCAAACCTGCATAAATTTTGCAACAAGTAACCCATTTGTAGATAAAATTTGCGAAGTTTCTGATTGATCTGCAGCAAGATACTAAAATTCCAAATATTTTAAGATTTAAGTTGTCCAAGGAAACAGGGATAGCCCAAAAGGTTCAGTGCAAAACCACTAAATGCAAGTCTTCTAGCTGAAATGGAGACAAAAATATTTTGGTTCCCTTTTGAAAAACTGAAAAATATTAAATTTTGCTCAGACTCTGTGGAGGAATAATGCTCCTTTTGGGACAATTTGTTTCCTTTTGTACGTTTCCATTTCCAAGAAAAGACTGGATTACTAAGAGCTGCTGAGCCAAATCGAAAAACGTCCTGTCAATGTCTTCTTCGTCATTGTATGTTAGCACAAAAATTTTCTACAATTGATTTTCGGGCGAAAGTTTGGCGGTGGAGATGAAACGGTTTGAGAAACAGATACTCGAAAATCAACAAGGTATATTTCGCTGGTGTTTTCGAAATTAAGGTGTTTTTCTAGTTAGATACAGCGTAAATATGCTAATTCTAAGCTACGGTATGTTGGGTTGATCTTTTTCCAACTCAAAATTTGGAAAGTTATCATGGCTCAAAACACTGTGCAGCACAATACCACCTCTATAAACAGCTTAACAAGTGAACCTAGGTCCAGCAGACAACCAAAGCTCCTGCTTTGCTAGAATTGCACAAAACCATAACAGATAGGATACATCAGGTTGAGTTATCGTTAGGGGAATGGTGATCGGGTGCTATGTTTAGAGACTATTCCTCCAAGTTACAGGTCATAGGGCTGTTGTTTCTCGTAGCTTAACGTGACGGGATAATAATGGTCGCTTTGGCATGGATAATCCAAGTTAGTCCCATGTCTCAAGCTAAATACCTCTTCTAAATAAGCACCACCAATGGTATTAACTTCTGATTTTGCCTGTTCTCTTGATACTTTAATAGTACCACCCCGACAAATTACTTCTATTTCCTGATATAACAGACCTACGTTACTTCATCATTGCAGAGCTCTAGCAGTACCTACAACCTGCCTATTGGTTAATGCCCTTTTGAAAATGCTATAACATTAAAGAAATTGAGGCACTGGCTTGACGCAAAACATTAGACATTATTAAAAACAAAGCGACCTTTACGTTACTTTTATTTAACTTCAATGATAATACTTATTCAAGAACCAATGCTGCAGCAGTAAGGTAACTATTTATTTGCTGAGATACTAGTCAGTACCTTGACTACTACTACATTTACTCGTATTCACAAACGTTACTGGATGCAGAATAAACTGTCTCCCTTAATTCTTACCATGGACACATACAGGTCTTTCAAATTCTCCCCTTCTTAGTGCCTAAGTAGGCGGCACATCATTTTTCTTGAGATTGAAATAGTCCACCCGAGTTCGCTATTCACAGCCAAAAATTGAGTGGCCGATGATATTGTTGCAGTCCCTTTTGCTTTTTCTTGGCACAAAATGAAGCGAAATTAAAATTCAAACTTTTAAGCCCATGTCGACCATGTACGCAGTATCCTTTCCCTTTACCACCATAACCGCAAAGCTTGCTGTGCAGTTCTCAAAAACCACAAGTACAGTAGATTTAGAAAGTACCTTGACACTGTATTCACATATTCCATTAGTTTGGCAGTGGCTTTTCAAAAGGCACCTTACATCCAATATGAAACCAAAGACTTCCATTAACCTTTGTAACATTTGTCCCTGCATCCACGTGTGGCTAAACTGGCCTATTTTAAGTAGCATCACAGGTGGACTGTGACCAGTATCGCAGGCTAGTAAGGTAAGTGTGCCTATTATTTAATACTTGTAATGTTGTAGGATTTGGATATTTATTTATGAAATGAATTATGGGAGACTCGGACCTCTCCGTAAATTGGACGACACCTAATTTCTCAGTTCCACCGTGCCAGTATAAGCTGACTCAACACTTACCTATTCGCTACCCACTACTGGTATTATCAATGGCTGCTCTGCTTGCATTTGGTACTGTGGGTAATTCTTTGGCATTCATCATATTTACTCGGAAACGGATGCGATCAGCAAATACCTATTTTTTGACAACATTGGCCGTAGCGGACACAGGAGTGCTGTGGATGACGTTTGCCCTCTACAGTGTTGAAGTCCTGTACGACTATGAACTAAACTTTAAACTCTATACCATGTGGTTTCACTATGTTAAGGTCGTGTTCACACTAAGTCATATATTTCAAGTCAGTGCAGTCTACCTAACTATTTCGGCAACTGTTGAACGCTGGACCGCTTTGGGATTTCCAAGTGTTTCACGAAAGTACTGTCATCCACAAAACTCTCTTTTATTTATTGGAGTTGTGGTGGCATGCGTGGTCCTTTTGAATTTTTGCAAATACTGGGAGCTCGACGTTCATGTCTCCGTCAACTGTACCACATTTGGCAGATATAACTTAATGCAAGGTATAACCATTGGTTAAGGCTGCAGCGATTATACCCAGTGCACTATTGTCCTGAATTGCGTATATTCTAATCACTAATGACAGTTATAAAATGTTTATCATTTTGTGTACTATGCATAATGTTCAATATCGAAGCAGTACAGCAGAAGTTAACGCGGTGGGGTTCTGGGGGTCCACCCCCCTCCGCAAGACAAGATAAAATCCCTTGCGCCATCGGGGACTATGCGTAAAAATGGTTATGAAGTAAGCAAAAATTTTCGGAAAAAATTAGTTTTAGAAATTTAAAAATAAAATTTTAAAAAATTTTCCGCTCCACCAATTTTTTTTAGTTAAAGGTCTTTTTGAAAATCGAGCACAAGTTGGACTTTTTTAAAAAATTGAAAATTTTGTTGCAAATTGTGAGAAAATCGCTAATTTTAATATTACGTTAGCTTTAATATTTCGAGAATTTATTCTTTAGAATTGAGACATTGCCATTTGAGACATATTCTTTTTCGAGACGTTATGTTTCGAGACTTTTCTGTGTTTTTGATACAATTATTTTCATGACTCGAAACATTCTTGAAAGTCTCGAAATATTTACACGTGTCTCGAAACATTTCTCATTTTATGTCATTATGTAGTATGTCTCAAAATATTTTAAAAATGTCTCGAAAGTGTAAGTTCTTTGAAGCAAATGTCTCGAAAGTTGCCAACTTGTCTCGAAATATTTCGAGACAAGTCCCCAACTTTCCCGAAACCTTCTGCACTCGCTGTGGACTTTAACGTGACACACCCATTAAGGTGCAAACCCCCTCGAAAATTTCAGTTCACGGTTCAAGCCCCTCAAATGGCTTTGCGACAAGCATTCCCAAGGATTCGACCGTATGTTAATGTATGCAATATATACCTGTATATAATGCGTTAAGTAATTGCACTTTGTTGTAGGTCCGTTACTCCTCAACGCTGTATATGTTCAGGTATATCAGGTGTGGTTGTCCAATACCTTATTCATTTTTGTGCCCTTTGTCAGCCTATTTGTTTTGAATCTTGGCATATTTATGCAGATAACCCGAAACATTCCAATAGAAAATGGGAACTCATTCATACTAATGCCACTGCAGAAGCGTATGGAAGACCGAATGAGACGAGCCAAAGGGCGGGAAGCCAGCTTAATATTATTCGTGGTCGTTTTCGTGTTTTTAATTTGCAATTTACCGGCCTTGATTCTAAATGTTTTGGAACAGTCTGTTCCGAGCTTCCTTGGCAAACACTACATATTCTATTCATTCAGCCGTGATGCCATCAATGTGCTAACAGCAATAAATTCAGCAGTAAACTTTCCGATTTATGTAATTTTTGGTTCAGAGTTTCGAAAGATGCTGAAGCGAATACTGTGCTTCGAAACATTGCGAAGCTAACAACATCCCAACTGCATTTTTCATTTGTTTAAGGAATATTCTTTTAGTATGTGATGTTATGAATGGGTTAAAGTGACATTTATATTATATTTCTTGTTTATGTTGTTTTAATTTCTGCGTGGTGAGCGAGAAGCTATAGACAGTACAATGGAGAACATACCTCCCTAGATTATAAGCATATCATAAGATAATGACTGAAAACTTGCAAACTTGAGGTACCAAATGCGCATAAATGGCTTAATCTGCGTACATACCAGAGATTTTTAGAACCTTCATATCACAAAGAATTCTATCTAACATTATTTCAAACCTTTTATTAGGTATACTTTTTAAAAATCGTCACCGAGTTTATTTCTACATGTTGTCTGCAAATTCACCTTTAGCAAAACTTTTGCTGTCTGTGCTGTAAATCGGCATAGCATCGAAGTAGTGAAATGCGGAAGCATAAATGGCTAAAAGTAACACTTGCAAGACTTTACTCAGACAGTCGCAAACGCAGCATTATAAATATAGCTAGTGTACAATTTGAAATGTTGATAACGGGAAATAAACGAGTTTCGTCCAGAACAGTACAAGGTTTCTTCGCGGTGTGTGATGTTAGTTCTCCTCTAACCTACGCGCTCTAATCAATTAGGTTAAGATTCAGCATGGCCTTTGCTTGAACATCGCTTTGATCAATAAGGCAAACTTCGATACAAAATATAGTATCAAACATAAATGAAACAACGCACGAATAAGAACTGCACATCACAGACTATAAAAAAATATGGGCTTGAGAAGGAGAAACCTACCCCGAGCTTCATCCAACTTGAGAGCTGAACTTTTATCTGGAGACAAGAAAGTAGCCATTAAATAAGCCATTCGATTAGATAGGTTTCACTTTTTTGAATGCTTGCGAAACAGATTTCAGATTCTAACCGATGATTCTCGACAGTAGCAAATAATTATCGCGCTTTATTTTTCTGCTAGTATTCGGCTGCCTGGAACAGAAAATTCAACAATATTCCAATTAAAATTAGGTTAATTTACCAAAATTAAACAGCCACAGATTTATCTAATTTGCAAACACAATGTATTATGATTCATCATCAAAAAGAAGACACGGTATTATTTAGTTTCAAAGTAATAAATATCGAAAATTTCTGTATTGAACCCTTCAATACATATAGGAAAGCAGCGGCATTTCATTTGATCAATTTGATATATTAATGACAGAAAATTACGAAGGAAATATTTCTCTGCGAGACTGTTTTACGCTTTAAAACGGTGGATTTCCTAACCTTTTTTAAAGATTTCTCAAACATAAAACACTCAGCAGAATTAGAATAGAAGAGTACTCTGTCTTATGCGTCTCTATTCATAAGAGAACATTTCAAAACATTTCATTCGAGCAATTGAGCACGTGGTCTCTTTGATTTTGTGAACAGCTTTTTCCTGATTGAAAGTAGTAAACAAAACAAAATACTCAAAGTTGCAACACCATAGATTCAGGCAAGTTTGCAATGTAATTGGGTTTCGGAGCCTCCCACCACATTGTGTAGAAATTTGGATGATTAAAATCAAATTCTGACTAAAATAAACTAAGATCTACAGATCCGTCGGGTGTGTCCATGGCTGCTGAGTCCTAATAAATTACCCAAACCAACTAAAATTTTATGGAACTGGAAAAAACTTTTTTCATGATGTTTACTATCAAAAAGGGAAAAGGAAACAGAAAAATAATAAGCGCTCACAATTCGGTTCCAAGATTTTTTGGTCAGACTTTAGCTAACAATTGCATGAATGCTAGAACTTTCAAACCGGCAACATTCATTTTCTCTGCAAAAAACAGGTTTTTACCCAATTTAAAAAAAATAGGAAAACCTGGGCTAACCTGGGTTTTGGAGTAAACCCACCCCAGTTTCGGTGAGTCGACGCAGTCACGACTTATTAAACTCTACATGTACAAAAATTAAAAATTTTTCAACCATTTGGTCCAATTTAAAGCTGCGCCCAGGAAAGTCCATTCGTCGGTGACACTGATGCTGTAAATTAAAACGTGGCAAATTGAGAAATTAAATTTAGCGTTTTTCTGGGATAACCACCATTGTATTCTCAGCACTACTTCTGTTAGGTGAGTGGATCAATATCACGTTTTAAGCTGATTAGACTTAGTATTTTTTATTAGTAATTCTAATTGAAAATTTCGCTTATCTTTGAACTTTCTTTAAATTCTAAAGAGTGACACATGGAGTACTCTTGAAGGACTATCAGCTGGCACAAGGTAAGCTAATAACTCAGAGCTTGGTATGCCAGGAGACATAAAAAGTCAATGTTTTAGTCCAACCATGGGTGACTCAAAGCTAATTGATCGTGACTCACACATAGTTTTCCTTGATCTTTCTGGATGAAACAATTCCAGCACTGGATCAAAGAATTGGTTCTCTAGGGAGACACGTCAAATTTACTGAAGATATTCGAAACGCTTTTATAGGTTGTTCAACATTCGTTGCGCGGATTTGAGGCCTACACAAAATTAACTTGTAAGATTAAGTTGTCAAGCCAGTCAATAATTTCACATTTGTAAAATAGTGACTAGCAGTACATTATTTTAGGTAAATGCAACTTTAGTCAATCTGTGATGAACATTATGTTGGTATTCTATACAGTAGAAATAGCAAGTTCTGGTTTAAAGAGTCAAGAATAACCAACTATCTAACCGCACTAACTAGGCTCGAACCGTAATTTACATTGTATTATAACTCAAGCTAACACTGTTTGCAGCTTATTACTCTGCTTTCACAAGTATTGTCCGAGTATAGTATTGGTATAATTTCAAATTAGTTTTTCAAACTAAATAAGCTTTCTAGCATTTGTTCAGTAAAGTGTCGCTTAATAACTATGCAGTTAACGTACACAAAAATCTTGCATCGGATCGCTGAATTCAAAGTAAGCAGTCTATTGATCGCCGACAAACTCCGGTGTTGCAATTTTGTAAGCGGGGCATTCCGTTATAAATCAGTCAAAGATGTCTGTCTACCGCGACAAAGTATACATTATCATGAACACTTTGTCGTTATTTTTATTTTTTAGTTTTTTAACTTTATGTTTAACTTTATTTCAACTAATGACGAGTAACGACCGACCAAGACGAAGACGTAAAACGACTTGTCGTAAGACGAAGTACTAACTCTTGAAAAATGGTGAAGGAGGGAAAATACAGGACGAAAAAGAAGGAATTCTTAGCAGCACCGGGCATAGTGTAATCTAATAAGTCTAATCTACCTGTTTCTTTTTTACCTACTAAACCTATATCAGTGAGAAGAAATGTGCTCAAAAGAAATTCGCACAAATTCCGGTTTAATAGATCGAGCCTTATATCTCAAAATATCATAAAATCGCTGATTCAACCGCGGAATCGTGTGAAGAATCAAGCGTTCGAGAGGCGAGTTGTCAATTTTTGGTCTGACTTATAGCTGACCAGCCCCAAAAGGGAACTGTCATTCCGGAATACAGACCTGGCTGATTCCTATCTGAAAAGTTAGTATCTGCCAAACGTTGGTGACTGCTTGCCAGTTCAGTGTGAAGCACACGTCACAAATTGTCGATTCCCGCCCTGGACACTTTTCTTCACATCTTTCAATCCTGAATTCAACCTTTATTGTTTTTATTAATTTTTTATTAATTTTAATTAGTTTTAGTATACCATTCCCCACTAAAATGTCCATTCAAGTAGTAATAGGTCCGCACCACACGTAGTTCGTGGAGGAGGTGGTGGTGTGAAGAGGCCGGGAGGCCCGGAGGCCCGGAGGCCGGGAGGCTCTGGAGGAGGTGGTGGTGTAAAGAGGCCGGGAGGCCCGGAGGCTGGGAGGCTCTGGAGGAGGTGGTGGTGTAAAGAGGCCGGGAGGCCCGGAGGCCGGGAGGCTCTGGCGGAGGTGGTGGTGTAAAGAGGCCGGGAGGCGCTGGAAGCCGGGAGGCGCTAGTCCGGAACCACGGTCAAATTGACTTTAACTTAAAAATTGTCAATTTTCGCCGGGAAAAGTTTATCTAGGGGGTTTTCGACCATGTAGAATTCAAATACGAGCTTAGTTTTCCTCTGCAACCTAAGCTCCGCGCTGCAAGTGACCCATGACCGGAACCATGGCTGACCCATGCTTAAATTTGAAATTTCATCAATTTTCGGCGGGAAAAGTTTGTATATAGGGTTTTCAGGCATGTAGAATTCAAATATGAGCTTAGTTTTCCTCTACAACCTAAGCTCCACGCTGCAAGTGACCCTCGACATGAACCATGGTTGACCCAAGCTTAAAATTAAAAGTTCTCTATTTTAAGCGGGAAAAGTTTACCTATAGGGTTTTTGGGCATGTAGAATTCAAATATGAGCTTAGTTTTACTCTGCAGGCTAAGCTCCACGCTGCAAGTGACCCGAACCACGGCTAACCCTATCTTAAAATTTGTCGATTTTCACCGGGAAAAAATTTGTATACCGGGTTTTTGGGCATGCGGACTCTAGAAATGGGCTTAGTTTTCATCTATCAGTTAATCTTAGTATTGTACATTACCAATTTTTAAGCTGACTACCAAGCAACACGATACGTGAATTTCACTGTACTTTCACTTTCAATCAGGGCAATATGTACGCGCGAATACGACTTGACCAAGTTCTGGTCGTTAATTTGTGTCGGGTCAAAACTGAATTTTACGCAAAAACTAACTTCTCATTATGACAGCGAATTTTAAACAGTCTTGACTGGAAACGACCGTTAGAATATCTAAGTCAGACTCCTGCTGAGCAACACCTGCTCAATGATTTCAAACGACGACTTTTGAGTTTATCGTTCCGTTTTCTAAGCCCTACAGAATTTAAACACAGTCAGAAGGTTTGATTATTGAAGTAAACAAGAACTCTACAACTCGATACGCAACTACACTATAAGCAATATCGTATGCAGTATAACAACTATTCAGTCAACAATACAGACACCACAGTACCAAATCTGCTGAAGAGTTAAACAGTGCTGTTAGCAGCAGAGCTTGAAAATCTCTTCACTAGCTGTGCAGCTCGGTGTAGGGAGCAAGAACGTCTGCATCTTGACGTAATGTCTTTGTGGACTGAGCAGCACGGCAAACCTTCCACATCTCCCATTTCGGTAAAGGATGGAAATCCCAAATGCTCAGCGACGTCATAAAGGCCAATATTCAGGTCGTTCCACAAGAAGGCCTGCTGAATCGATTCCCGGTTCCCTTTTGTAAATACAACTTCAACTGAATAATGGCGAATCATAGCGCAGATTTGGTCCATAATCTCCCATTTCGTCTTCATGGAAGAGCGAAATTTCCACGGGAGCCCATTATTTGCCTTAGCCAGATAGAAATGGGCTTGTTGCTGAGGGGTTAAAAAATTAAAAGGGACCGGGGCTCGTGGATGAAATGTCCTCTGAGCAATACTTCCGCAGGGAAAAAGGATAGCCAATGTAATTTCCATAATGATCTCGCCCATATCAGGAATATCATCAGAAGTCACAGTGACAAAACTAACAGTAGCCATAACGGAACACAACTACTTTCGCTCAGTGTAAAGAGTAGACTGAAAGTTGATTGTGCAAAACTGACTAGGGCATACAAACACCTGCTCACCCTAACCGTTAGGATTCCTATTGTGAAACACCTGCGTTTCCTAAAACTGATGCGTTATGATCCCTGCTGTGAAACACCTGCTCTCTCGAAACTAAGAATCTTCGAAGTCTTGCGCTGTCAAAGTTTTGCGGGTTCTGAGATTTGAGGTTCTGAGGCTTGAGGTGTTGGAGTTTGCGATTGTGAAGGATTGAGGTTTGAGGTTTTGAGGTTAGAGGTTTTTGAGGTTTGAGGGAAAGGTTTGAGTTTTTGAGGATATAATGTTGGGGGTATTGAGGTTAGAGGTTTGAGGTAAGAGGGTTCAGCTTTTGGGGTTATAATGTTGGCGGCATTGAGGTTTGAGGCTTTGAGGTTAGAAGCTCTGAGGTAAGAGGTTTTAAGGTAAGAGGTTTGGAGGCAAGAGGTTTTGGGATGAGAGGGATCTCTTACTTGCTCTGAGTTACTCCTACATTGTCCGAGCTTGCTTTTTATCTTCTGCGTGCTTCAGGATTCAAGCTTCAGACCAGCAAATATCAATAATCAGTATAAAGAGAGAAACCAACAGAAAACAATCCAACGAACAACTACTCAAAACAAACGAACCAATCGTAGCAGCAGAAAACAACCGAACTGACAACAACTCAAAACAACTAACCATAGAAAACCACCAGATCACAATACAACTAACAGCTACGAAACAACCGAAACAATGGGCACCACCGAACTATTGCTTCATTCGAGTTTACAGGCTCCAGAGGACTTCCTGGTTTGCTCTATGTACTCCGCAACTCCTGATAACCTGCTCTTGCTTGCTCCTATCATGCTTTTGTGCTGTTCATAGTATGCTCCCGACTTGCTCCTGACTCGCTCCAGGATTATACATTGTGGGCTATTAGCAGACCCAGACTTGCTCTATGCCTGATCCGTGCATGCTCTGAGCTTCCCGGCTTTTGCCTGTCTTAAATTGTTTCCAGCTCGGTTTTCGCTGGTTTTCATCGTTGGTTTCGTTCTTTCGTTGTTGGTGTTGAGGTTGTTGTTTGTTGTCATTGGTTGGTTGGTTCACTTGTTTGAATGAGAGTTTGACTGCCTGCCTGTGCTCCTGATTCGCTCCCAGATTGCTCTTACTAGCTTCGAGCTACTCCTTTTTTTTTTTTTTTTTTTTTTTTTTTTTTTGAGAACACTTGCTGGCTCCAAAGATTGCTCTTCACCGAAGACTTCTGAGTTATCATCTCTATATTCTTCTAATTTGCTCTGAGATTACTCTCTATTATGGAGCAGGTAGCAACCTAGGAGTGCCGGAGCAGGCGAAAACGATACCCCAATCCTTGGAAGACTCAACTTCATAACCTCTAACCATAAATCTCCATTCCTCCAACCTCAAATCATGAATTCTGTTACCTCAAACCCCAAAACCTGAGACAAAAACACAGTCGCAAAACCCAGCACTTCAAACTGCACAACCGGAACACATCAAACTCTAACTCAGCCAGGAATCCTCAATGTGTAGTCTTGGAGTCTGTCCAGAGCATTCTATGAGCAAGTCGGGAACAGGCTAGGAGAAGTTGGGAGAATGTTGAAGCATGCTAAGAGAAAGCAATAGCAGAATAGGAACACGTTAAGAGCGAGGTAGGAGCATGCTAGGAGCTACCAAGAGTAGGAGCACGTGAGGAGCCGTCTAGAAGCAAGAGATGATCGTGGCAGGAGCAAGTAAGGATTAGGGTAGATGCAAGGATAATTAACTCGGGCTCAGAGCCTAGCTTCGGTAATCTTCTGTTTGTCCTCGGTTTTTCGTTGTTGTTTGTTGGATTGGTTTTTGTTGGTTTCTACTGATTACTGATTTTTGTTGTCCTGAAGCTTGAATCCTGAAGCACACGGGAGATTAAAAGCAATATAGAAGAATATAGGAGTAACTCAGAGCCGGTAAGAGCAATCTTGGAGCCAGCAAGTGTTCTCGGAGTAGCTCCCAGCAAGCAAGAGTAATCCTG
>JASAND010003477.1:0-47853 GCA_030248195.1 Trissonchulus latispiculum | reverse complement strand
ACAGCCTTTTCAGATTGGATTTGGTTGTGTATGGAAGCCAGGCTGATTCCAGAGCTGATCTAATGAAGCCCAGATATGAGGTCCGGAGGGTTTCTCGCTGACACCCCCAAGTGGTACCGCTGAGGACTCGCAGGGTGTTGATCCTTTTTTGAGCCTTGTCATAAGACTGCGGACATGGGCGGTGAAGCTGAGAGTTCTGTCGAAGGTGATCCCAAGGAATACTGGTGTTGGATTGAATGGCAGATCTTGGCCATCAAGACTGAGTCTTGGTATATATTTGGCTTCGCCAGGATCCTTTGAGAAGAAGGCAACCTCGCATTTGGATACATTGATATCCATTTTCCATTTCACTGCCCAGTTATGGAGGTGGTCTACGGCATTTTGTAGGCGGGCCGCAGCTAGGTCAGCTGAGCTGTCACTTGTCCACAGAGCGAGATCATCAGCAAATAGGGAGACTCTGACTCCCTGCGGTAGATCAGCCGTTATGTCGAGTCAGCCTTCTAGATCTGCCAGTGATTCCATTGATCATGACGGAGGCTCTTCTGTCCGATAGGAATTCCCTGATCCAGCGGAGGACGCATCCAGGAACTTGAAGTTGTTTATTTTCCATAGGAGTGCAGGGATCCAGACTCTGTCAAAGGCACGGCTGAAATCGATGAGACTTAGTACCGTCCGCTTGCCAGGCTTGGCTTGGAGATCATCTGCAACAGTTTAGGCAATTCGAAGCACCTGGTCTTCGGTGGATCTATGGCGACGGAATCCGGCTTGCCAGGATGATAGCTTTCCGGACGTTTCGAGCCAATTTTCAAGCCTGTTCTTGATAAGCCGTTCCAGAAGTTTGGCGATGCAGCTAGTTAGACTGATGGGGCGGTGGGAGGATATCTGGTCCGCAGGCTTGCCCTTCTTCAGAATTGGTACGATGACTGCCTTGCGCCAGACAGCTGGAACGGATCCACTTGACCACGACTTGTTGAAGATGGTCAATAAACAGTTTAAGCCGTCCGGAGGCAGATGGGTCAGCACTTCGTTTGTAATCAGGTCAGGTCCAGCAGCTTTCCGGGGCTTCAGCGCCCTCAGACCTTCCGATAGCTCGGACAGACTGAAGGGGGCACATATCCCGGCAGAGGTATGGTCCAGACCACTAGCGTAGCCAGAAACAAATTTCGGTGGGGGAATGCAAAATTGTTTTGGGGGTCTGGGGGGCGGAGCCCCCCAGAAGCTGAGAAATTTTTCTATTTCGTAACCTTCATGGAATTTTTACAGAGCATTCGTTGAAATTACAATAATATTTAAGGCGCAGTGCGTGTTCATGCACTCAAATGATGCAGAAGGTGGTCAAAGTACACCAAACAGGGGAATTGGTACTCATTTTTAAGTGCGTAACACGTATTGTAATGGTATATTACAATGATGTCGCGCCGAAGACGCGAAAATGTTTTGAAAAATGGGCGTTTTACACATGGCAGGAAGAGGGGGGCAACACAGTTTCGGAGGGGGAATTCCCCCCATTCCCCCCCGGCTACGCGCCTGGTCAAGACGGCATCTTTCTTTCACTTCATCTCCATAGAACTTGGCCTGCCGTCGGTCTTGTTTCTCCAAGTTGAGTTTGCTGACCTGTCGATAGATCTTCATGAATGCATTTGCTCTGTCCTTGTTGCCAGTGACAAGCTTTTCTCCGTCCCTGATTCCTTCACCAGGTGGAGCTATAGTCCGATTACCATTTATCGCCCCCAGGACTTGCCAAACGCGTCTAGGGTCAGAGTGAGAGTCCAGTTCGCTGGCGAACGACTGCCAGGCAGCAGCCCTTTTCTTCCGAACCAGAGATCGGACTCGGTTTGCTTTTTCCCTCCAGACTGGTCTCAGCGAGGGACACGGTTTTTTTTCGTAAAATACTGCGTATTTACGCAGTAGAGCTTAAAAATACGCAGTCAAAAACAGAAATACGCACCAATATACGCAGCCGAAAAATTCGGTAGCAAGAATTTCCAGAGTTCTCTAAATTAATTTCTTGAGACAATTCAACGTAGTTTGGGCTCTGGCTTCTTCTGGGGGGCCCCGCCCCCAGACCCCCCACTTACCTCTTCGCTTCTACATTGATCCTTCCGTCTGCAGTTGCTTCTAAGCGCACGTATAATTATATAATACATGCGTTGTTTTTGTTTCTATTTTGATTTGACATAGTAAACTAAAATCTTATCTGTTCTAAGACTCTAGTTGTTGTACTCGTAAACTCTATTTGTCTAACCAACAATTAACTTTAGTATTAAATTGCTCCAGGCAAAGAATTAAAAGTTTTAAGAGCAAATTTAATCAAAAATTTAAAATTTTCTTCAACTTCTGGGGGCGGCGCCCCCCAGACCCCCTGCGTATCTATTTCGCATCAACTAGTCATACTTTTAAACCATAGTTCAATCGGCACGCAACGTAAAATGAAGCTAAGACCTTTAAGGTTGTTTAAAAACTCCTAAAAACGAACTAATTCGAGCCTAAATGCGTTTATAGCGTTTCTAACATTGAGGAGCGATTTTTGTAATTTTACGCAGTGGAAAATAAAAATACGCACTCGAAAACAAAAATACGCGAAATTTACGCAGGTCCGATTTTCAAAAAACCCTGGCGAGGGATCATTGAGGGCCTGATTTCTGGCCAGTTGTCGTTCTTCCACTGCACGGGTCAATTCCTCATCCCACCAGAAATTTGGATTTGACCGGCGACCTTTAGGAATAGCTTTAGCAGCAGCACGGAGAATTGCTGCAGTAAGCAGCTTCTGCATGGCGTTGACTGATTGCTGGTCGGCAGGATTTACGGAGGCAAGATCTTCCGCAATCAGCCTCTTGTACAAAGTCCAATCAGCTTTTGGGAAGATCCATTTGGCTGGGTTGTGCAGCATTTCATCCGGACAGTGCCTGCCAAGGATCATTTCGGATACAATAGGCAGGTGATCTGACTCGAGATCTTTTCCCAGACGCCAAGCAGATCTATCAAATTGGCTGGCGAGACAGGTGGTGACGTCAGGAGCAGTGGCGTTGCCGGCACCAAACGGTAGTCGGGTAGGGTCTCCGTTGTTCAGAACCGCCATAGACTTGTCCGACAACCAGTCCTCCAGGGGCGAGCCCAGGGCATCAGGCTCATGGTAGTGGTTGTCCCAAACGGGGGAATGGGCATTACAATCCGCAGCTACAAAGATACAGCTACAAGCTACAGCCACAGCATAGGAGGGAATAGTCCTTCCATCCAACAGGCCGTTGACACACAACGCAAGGGTAACGAGGACCTGGGTTCCTTTCGACATCTCCGGCCAGGAGCAGGAGCTGGGGCCAGTAGGCCGGATTACCGACCCCAGCTAGGAAAAACCCGAACGGCCCAGAGCAGAGGGCCAGGTTGCTGGGATGCTTGTCGCCGACATAGGCAGGGAGGCTCGACCCTGGGGGAGCCCCGATGATGACATCCGTTTCGCTTCTTCCAATGGAATAGCCTCCGATCCACCACGGAGAGGCGGGCGTCGTTGAACCGGATAGTCATACTAGCAATGATTATATATACATAGCATAAACTTAAACATCAGTGACGTTGCAGCTCTTTGTTTTATGGTTTATGGTTAAAAAAGCAGTTTCTCTGTAACAGTGAGATAAAAATTGCGACCCGCACAGCACAGTCCTCCACACAAATACAGCAAATAGAAGCATACCGTTCAGCTGAAACATGAAAAAATGTGGAAAGCGAAATTGTTTTCTTTATATCTCAAAAACGCTTCAAGATAGCTACCATATATTTTCTGAACCGGACTGATGAGATCTTTCTTTTCGTGAAAAAGGTTTTTGAAATTTTTCGTGCGATTTCATTAGGGCGCCGCTTTTATGTGTCCAGAAAGATTGGTACATGGTACTACTGCGATTTTTTCAGGAAAGCTTTCTCTTTGCCTGGAAGTCCTACACAGCAAATTTCAACTTTTTTGGTTGAAAATTGCGTGAGTTATTCCATATTTTCGATTTTCAAAATCCTTTGATCTTTGCAGCTTTTTCGACTTTGACTGGCTACTACTCGTTACTCGGTCAGTGAAAAATTTTTCAATTAGATTTTCAGGACCGCCTAGGCGTCAGCTTTGACCTGATATATATGGTATTTCATTCATTATTTGAAAGTAGATTTTTTCGAAAAATACCACTTTTTGAACCAAAATTCCGGCATAGCGATTCTAGCGAAAGTGAGTAAAACTAGCATAATCATAAAGTTCGATCTGAGGTGAATCCAACGATATAAAGTTTTCGTGGCTACGACTTATATTGCATCCGCAATGATCTTTCAAACAATTTCCCCTCTTTCAGATGGTTTTTGCTAGTTTACTCTGGCTCAGGCAAATCAAGGCGACATCATCAAAGACATACAACAAAAGACAACAATCCAAAACACTACCCTGAGGTACTCCACTCGTAACAGTTTTCCAAGATGAAACACTATTACCAACCCTCACTCTTTGTTTTCTATCCTTCAAATAATTTTGAAACCATTGTAATAATTTTCCTCTATTACTCCACGGGCTTTAAATTTTTCCAATAATTTAACATGAGAAATCGTATCTCTCAATATTTCGATCATGTATTGCAGGCTTAATACATTAGGAATCGCTCAGTGCCTTACTTTTCCTATTGCTACACTTGGCCTCTCTGAAAAACTTCGCGTCACGACGAAGTCCCTGACGCAAAAACTTACATAATATGTTAGGATAGGACACAACAATATATGAATTTAGTTAGCGGTGTCGGCACGCATACCTCGCATTCCCATTCGATGCGCCCTATAGTTTTACTATGTAGTAAAGTTGCGTAGTATGATGCTCTCTGATTTGTTTCAGGTTATGTGGATGAAAATGAAGTGAAGCATTACTTTTCGAAGCTTGGTATTCCACTATCTGAGAGGGAGTGTCATAGTATTGTTAAAAAGTAAGAAAAACTTTGTTACGGTGAGTGTGAATCCGCTATGAGAAATTTGTGGTTGTTGCTGTTTCCTGGATCCTGTAGCCTCTGGCATGGCCACTATGATTGGGACGGCTTAGACCCGGCCCACACCCCGTAGGAAATCCACCACCGCTTGGGGACCTCCGACAGGACAGCCAACGAGGGATTTGTTCCCAGATAACAGGTTTTGCACATTTTCCAGAATATTTTTATTATGTCCTGTCTCAAGGGATCAAACCGCTATCGGATCCGATTCCTGCGCAAAAAAAGAAATATTTTCCTAAGACTTGTGGTCTACATTTACTATTCTTGTTTGAATAAAATTGCTCACAATTGCAATGCATTACTATCGTTACTTTACAGGTTTTAGGACAATAGGTATAGGTACTAGAAATGGGCAAACAGTCTAACATAAGTGCCGCCTGACCAATCTTAGCGCTGTTCAAAATATATTGATCGCTTATAAATCTTATGGCGACAGCCTATCTTAGGTTTAAAGTAAAATTTATTAAACACACGTAGTCGGTTAAAATTAGCTGTTAGCTGATTGTCTTGGTGCTTTGCATTTTGCATTATTTCCCTGCACACTTTAATAGCATTGCACATTTCAATAGATTTCAAAATTAGAGTGTTGATAAGAAATACATTGTTGTTGTTATTGCCGGGCTACTCAGACAAGAGGCTATATGAGGGCGCTAACCTTTGTCTCTCCCCATCAGTCATAGCTAATATGACTCTCGCTTCGTCGCCTGTATGCTGTCCCACAATGGGAAGATGAAGCAGACACCTTCTTGGCCTTTCGGCTCCGGTAGTAAGACATCCATTAATATGGTCCTAAATACAGGTTCACTAAATCATACTGTAATGAAGATATTTATAGTAGTATAGTTCAGGCATTCAATGCGTATATTAAAAAATTAAATAAAAAATATCAATGGGATTTAGATAAACTTAATCATTGGTCGGATATTATCCTAAACGAGATAAAACTTAAACTTGTGGGACTTAATTATAATAGTAACGTAACCAGCTCTACATTTATCCAGGACTTTATTTGTAGCATCAAGTCATTGCATCGTCAGTATGTGTTTTGTCCTGTGGATAAAGCTAATCAAAATATTGCTGTTGTTTGTAAAAATTATTATATCCAGGTCGTACTCAAGGAATTAGGCATTCTCGATATAAATAACTCTAACACGTATTGTCAGGTTAACTCTCCCCAATCCGATATCATAAACTCAATTCTCAAATACTATAGTTGTAATAATGTTAATAGTAATGGATTTAAACAGCTCCCACACATTTATGTTATACCTAAGTTCCATAAAACTCCTACCAAATTTCGTACTATTATTGCTAGCAGAAATGCTGTTACTAAACCTTTATCTGTTTTGATTGATAAAGCTTTAACATTGGTTAAACAAAGTAGGAAAAGATATGGTAAACTAATAAAAAGTATTTACAATTGTAATCCGTATTGGATTATAGATAATAATGAACCTATCTTAAATTCTATTAAGAAAATCAACATGTCTAACTCAGCTAATACTATAAATACTTATGACTTTACTACACTTTATACTAATCTTAGACATGACACTATTATAAATGCGTTAGATAAATTGTTATATAATACTATGCGTAATCCTATGCACTTAACATATTTAGGAATGCGTTGGGGCTATGGCCGTAATCCAGCTAATACAATAACCTACCCTACACTTATAAATCACATAAAATTCCTTCTAGATAATCTATATTTTACATGTGGTAATCTTATTTTTAAACAGACAATAGGAATACCTATGGGAAGTAACTCTGCTCCCAACATAGCTAACTTAGTTTTACATCAAATGGAATATAGTTATATATGCAATAACCGTAATAACGATAATAATAAATGTCTTGAAGTGGTAGGTAGATATATTGATGACATGACACTTATTAATGATAACAATTATTTTGATATAATAAAACATGATATGTACTCTCCGGAACTTGAATTAAATAAAGTTAATACCTCTAACCAGCAAGCAGACGTATTAGACCTAAGTATTTGCATCTCTGGTAATAAATTTATAACTAAACTATATGATAAACGTGACGATTTTCCCTTCAATATCAATAGATTTCCTATGAATGGTAGTAATATCAGCAAAAACATTATTTGTAATACTGTCATATGTCAAGTCGCCCGATTTGTCAAAATCTGTGATCTACTGGATGACTTTATTGCTGGTCTTGATAAGCTTAAGAATATGTTAGTGCTAAGAGGATACTCCAAAAAATTTTGCAAGTACATTCTTAGATGCAGTATTGTTTCTAATACTGATATCAAGGATAAATATGGCTCCACCCCAGACGTTGTACATAAACTATATAAAAGTATTTCTTGAAATTTAGTATTTTTGTTTTCTTCTTGTTGTTGTATACTGTTATGGTTATTGCTATTGTTATTGTTATTATTTATGCTTTTCTTATTGCAGGTAACTCGGGCGTATGCCCACTGTAACTTGGCCTTTGGCCACTGTAACTTGGGCTTTGCCCACTGTAACTTTCGGGCTTTACTCGCCCAGCAATTTTTCTATTTTCATGCTTTTTAGGGAATTTCCCTGTAACAGGGCACATCGCCCAATACAATGTCTCTTTAAATTTACGGTCCATCGTACCTTTTATTCTTAATTCTCCTCTTGCTTATGCTATAAAACTGTCAATTCTTAAATCGTACATATTTAGCAAGAGATAATTCTACGAATGTATGATTGGTAGGATTAGACTCATATGACTCTGGTTCCTACATATGTAGGAGCTGGCCCAACCAGTACATATTCCCATTTGATATAATTATATCAACCAAAAAGTACTGGATCTCTCTGATGATGAGCATATGGGTCCTAATCCCGCCCTGGTCTATTTTTGTAGACCACATTCAAATTTTCACACTTTCAATTGGTCAGGGCCTGAGGGATTAGGGCCGAAAGACTTTGACCAATTGTTAAGTTTTCATCGTCACTAAAATCCCAGATGTGCATTAGGCACTTAGATTGTATATATCTGTAATGTTTGAGCTGTATCAAAATTCTTTTAGTTCATAAAATGCTTATAAAATTCACTTTTCACTTGAATTACTGTTCAACTTTGAAGTTGTTTTAAGGATGTTTATTTTTCATTTTTGAAAATTTTTTGAATTGTATGATATTTTACTTAATGGTATTGTTACATCACATCGCATTACATAATATAGCACTTTCTGTTTTACTTATTTTTCACCAGGAGTATGCACTTGTTTTGGCAAATTAAATTATGTTCAAGTATGTATACTATTGCATCGGGTGTTTCTGGATTCTATGAGACTCAGCTAAGTTCTTAATTGTTGTATTTTCCCTATGTTTGTTCCCTCACTAAGTATCCCTGTAACTTTGCTAACTTCGTTCTATTGTTGCTGTTTCCTGGATCCTGTAGCCTCTGGCATGGCCACTATGATTGGGACGGCTTAGACCCGGCCCACACCCCGTAGGAAATCCACCACCGCTTGGGGACCTCCGACAGGACAGCCAACGAGGGATTTGTTCCCAGATAACAGGTTTTGCACATTTTCCAGAATATTTTTATTATGTCCTGTCTCAAGGGATCAAACCGCTATCGGATCCGATTCCTGCGCAAAAAAAGAAATATTTTCCTAAGACTTGTGGTCTACATTTACTATTCTTGTTTGAATAAAATTGCTCACAATTGCAATGCATTACTATTGTTACTTTACAGGTTTTAGGACAATAGGTATAGGTACTAGAA
The DNA here is from genome assembly GCA_030248195.1 of Trissonchulus latispiculum. Lineage (NCBI taxonomy): Eukaryota > Metazoa > Nematoda > Enoplea > Enoplida > Ironidae > Trissonchulus > Trissonchulus latispiculum. Next base: position 39,106 of record JASAND010003477.1, on the reverse strand, counting down.
ATGGGCAAACAGTCTAACATAAGTGCCGCCTGACCAATCTTAGCGCTGTTCAAAATATATTGATCGCTTATAAATCTTATGGCGACAGCCTATCTTAGGTTTAAAGTAAAATTTATTAAACACACGTAGTCGGTTAAAATTAGCTGTTAGCTGATTGTCTTGGTGCTTTGCATTTTGCATTATTTCCCTGCACACTTTAATAGCATTGCACATTTCAATAGATTTCAAAATTAGAGTGTTGATAAGAAATACATTGTTGTTGTTATTGCCGGGCTACTCAGACAAGAGGCTATATGAGGGCGCTAACCTTTGTCTCTCCCCATCAGTCATAGCTAATATGACTCTCGCTTCGTCGCCTGAATGCTGTCCCACAATGGGAAGATGAAGCAGACACCTTCTTGGCCTTTCGGCTCCGGTAGTAAGACATCCATTAATTACTCATACGCAAGGTAGAGGAGCACAGCATCTTTCGACACTCCAAGCCCCAAGTGCAGATGGGGTGAGATCAGAGACAAACCCGGAAAGTTGTGTGATCCATTTTGAGTACATGACTCGTTTGCACCAAGCACTCCCTCGCAGGAGGTAGGCGGACCACATTGCAGAAGTGCTGGTAGATCCCAAGGGGGTACTTTCCACCGGGAATTCCGAGCCCTACTCTTGACGATAGTGGATTAAAGGTTCTTTAGCGTGCACTACACCAGCAAGGTAGCACACGGGCCCACCAGTTTAACGCCTCATCCGACCGGCGGAGCAGTGGCCTAAGTTTCTTGCTCAAGGGAACGATATAACGCCATGATGGCTAAGGCGGGAATCGAACCTCGGACCTTTCGATCTTAAGTTCAACGCCTTAGCCATTCGGCCACACGGTCACAAGAAATACATTTCATAACAGAAACAGTGTTGCTGTTGTTTCTACGATTCTCCCAAATTTGTCCACGAAACAATTTTTATTCAGTAAGAATGAATTTATTGTTAAGTTATTGAAGATTAAAGAGCTTGCAACTCCGTCATCCGTGATGCTGTTATTATTATATAAACTACGAACAGTCAACTTTATTTTATGTGCACAATATTAGATCCAGCAGCGAGCAGAACCGGCAACATTTGAACAGCAAAACTGGATTTGAAAAGCAAAACTGGAAAGGCAGGGTGAAACTAAAAATTGTTTCGGTTTAAGTTTCAGATTCTTTTTCAAAATAGTGCTTCGTTATTTTGTCTTCAGCGGCTTAAAATACTTAGGTAGTTTCGGTTGTTTCTGATCTCTTCCCAAATTTGAAATTTCATGCATATTACCAAAAGTACAAAATGCGTAAAGAGTATGGCAGCGGATATCGTCTGTGTACCATAAGCGTGACATACATCATCTGCTAACGCCTGCCCCACCCCGAAAATTGTGACCTAGTGAATAAAAACAGATTCGCCCGCTGTACTTAGGTTCTAAAGCTCGAAGCATACACAAAATTTGCGCGCACAGTGCTTGTGTTTTTGAGCATTGGAACGGGTTGCCGTACCTTCTTTGATGCGGAGGGTGGGTCGTGCAGAGGTCGGCACAGAGGAAGAAGTGAACCTGTGATTGCTTAAAGATGCCAATACATTTTTGCAATGTTGTAGATACAGTATTTTAAGCCAGCTTTAATTAATATAACAGGATAGTCCGCGGTTGCTAAATGTTTTGATATTTTGTAGTTTGAAAATGAGGGGGCGACTGTTGAATTTGGTGGTTTATATAACTTTTCAAATAAGAAATTCGTCCAAAATTTGATGCGATCCGATCTAGTGGGATTCGGTTGTCTGGAATGCAATTGAATATGACGGCGATACATCCATTTGTTGTGTGTTTTCTAGAATGGACAAGAACAACAGTAATACCATTGATTTGACCGAATTTCAGCATTATTTGTTGCTTCATCCCTGTCTCGATCCCACAGAAATTGCTAATTTTTGGCGGCATTCGATGGTGAGATTATTTACGTAGTGTTAGTTTTGAACATTGTATCTGATTATATTAAAATGCATACTATTGTGACGGGTTGAAATTGGGATTAAAAAATTGAAGAAAAGTTTCCAGGGTGGGGATCTTACCGCCGAGCTTTGGATCTTTGGTAGAACGCTCTACCACTGAGCCACACCCCCGGACGTTGAGAATAGTTTGTTGTGCTGATGGTTTCAACCTTTCTTAGTTCAAGTGAAACACTGATATTTAACACTATAATGACTGAATAATATTTTTCTAGCTTCTGACTGTTTTGGACACAAAACAACTCAGTTATTCATTGTCCATCCATCCGTATTGGGACCCTTTCTGTTCTGTTTTAGCTGATTGATATAGGCGAGGACGGGTCTATTCCTGAGGACTTTAGTGAAAGTGAAATTTTGGGCGGCGTCTGGTGGCGACATTTAGTTGCTGGCGGTTGTGCAGGCGCCATTTCTAGAACCTCAACAGCTCCCTTGGATCGCATTAAAATTCATATGCAGGTAAGTTTCGTAACACTTAGGTCCCTTTTGCGCTAAACGTTAAAAGACTCAAAATCTAGGCCTATTTTTAGGCGGGGGTGGGTCTTTGAGGAGGGGCCCTCGGGAGCGAGTCATTTAAGGGAGAGGAGGCGAAAATTTCTGTAAAAACATGCTAAAAATTGCGCTATTTTTACAGTAATCGACAATAAATAAGCTGATTTAGTGCCTAAATAGGCAAAACTCGAGTGAAAATCTCGGGCGAAGCCGGAAAATTTTTGAAACAATTTTTTCAGGGCAAAAGTTGCTACCAAAAGATAGGGTAGCCGGGCAGATAGATAGATAAGATAGGATAGGCAAGATAGATAAACCGGGCACCCACTTTTTTGGCGGGAGGAAGGGTGTTTATGGGGGCACCCCTCTCCAACTAGAATAAGCACAGAAAATTAAATCAATCCTTTCTGCGCACAGGGTTAGGAGTTAAATATTTCATTTTAACTCGCCTGCAGGGTTAAACGTGTTTAAAACTTTTAACTCTACTCTTTTTGACTCTCGGGCGAAAAGGCCTTAGAGTTTTCGTTGTTCCTGTTGCTTAGAAGTGCGTTATCTCGTATACAAGTCTTTAAATTCTATGCGTCACTTCAATGTCTGTAGCGGTAGAACGTATGCCTACTTTAGTTGATAATTTTTGTGGTGTCATGGTGCAGGCTAACCATTTTTCGGCGTTCGTTTTTCTTTAGGTTCATGCTTCCAAGCAGAAGGTTATTGGAATTGCCTCAGGATTCCGTTATCTGATACGGGAAGGTGGTCTAAAGTCACTTTGGAGAGGAAATGGTGTAAATGTGATAAAGATTGCTCCTGAGTCTGCCATAAAGTTCATGGCGTATGAACAGGTTTGGTTTGCTGGTTTTCGTATTTGAAAGCACAGCAAATAGTTAGTGCAGTACAAGTACAAACTTAATTGGTGAACATCGTGTGATTGATTGATATAAACTTTGTTTTAGATTAAAAGATTCATGATGGGTGATTCAAAGCGTGATCTAGCTGTGATTGAACGTTTGTGTGCTGGAAGTCTGGCTGGTGCTATTGCTCAAACTTCTATATATCCAATGGAAGTTAGTTTGTTGATTTTCGCTTTGCAAATTTCAAACTAAACTAGGGTCAGAATGATTCATGCTTTGTTTTTGTTGATTTGGATTTAGAAAAATAATGAAGATGATGTTAATCCATAGTTTTCTCATCGTGTCAGTAGATTGTCCGTTTCTCGCTGTAAATGGCATTCTTATGAAGCACACAATGTTCACGCAGTTGGATTAAAGAGCGGTGCTATTGCTAAACTCAGCGTACTTGTTCGCTTAGTTTAATTACGTATGTATGATGAAAACAGTTGAGTATCGAAGTTTTTGCTTAATCATTGCTATTCATAGGTATTAAAAACTCGTTTGGCTCTCCGAAAAACGGGACAGTTAAATCGAGGTCTGGTCCATGCTGCCAAAGAAATTTATAAAAATGAAGGACTGCGAACATTTTATCGTGGTTATGTGCCTAATCTTTTGGGTATTATTCCATATGCGGGTATTGATCTCGCTGTTTACGAGGTGCGTTTATCTGATTTTTGCTTTACGGTGACTATTTCGTTACTGTTTTTGCTGTTTTGTACCGCACGCAGACGCTCAACCAACATCCGGTGATCACTGTTTGTGTAGTTTCAATAATTGTTTTTTCTGTTTTATCCTAGTAGATTTTGATTTCACGATAGATTCTATTTTCTTTGTAGACACTAAAGCGCTTTTATTCCAAGCGCCACAATGATAACAAAGAGCCTTCCATTCTTGCCATGGTCGCCTGTGGAGCCATTAGCAGCACTTGTGGTCAGATTGCCAGCTATCCCTTGGCTCTGGTTAGAACTAGACTTCAAGCCCTAAGTATGTTTCTGAGCTGGTTATATTGAAACAGAAGTGATGAAATTGTACTTAGCCTATTATAGTGTAGAGAGAGTACGTGGGATCAAGAGTAGATGATATAAAGAGTGGGACACGAGACTCTTCCAAGTGTAATTGGCCTGTCAGATGCTCGACACATTAAGGCCGAAATCTCGGGGGCGGGTCACGGTTAACACAGTTAACCATGTGCTTATATGCGTTTGAACTAAAATGAATCTGATTGGCTAATCCCCTACCTTATGTCAAAATTACGTGTATAAGGTGACCTCCCTCCCGAGATCTCGGGGGGGGGGGCTCAGCTTAGCGTTGTTAGGCGTGTGTTTATATGCGTTTGAACTGAAATGCATTTAATTGGCTGCTTAGCTGCTGCTATTGAAATGCAGAAATCACTGGTGAGCACATGTTACGGTAGCTATGTAACCAATCAATTGCATTTCAGTTCACACGCATATAAACACACGCTTAACAACGTTAAACTGAGACCTCCCGAGATCTCGGGGGGTCACCTTATTCAAGTAATTTTGACATAAGATAGGGAATTAACCAATCAGATTCATTTTAGTTCAAACGCATATAAACACATGGTTAACTGTGTTAACCGTGACCCTCCCCCCCCCCTCCCCCGAGATTTCGGTCTTAATGTGCCGAGCATCTGACAGGCCAATTACACTCGGAAGAGTCCCGTGTCATACTCTTCCTATCATCTGATCTTGGTGGGATGAATGTGGAAAATATTTCGGTATAAGATTGTACAGATCCCTACAGCTAGAGCGGTATATACCCGATTGAATTTTTACGTAGTTTTTGCTTTTTAGCTGTCTGAATCTACTGATTGAACTGCATTTTGGACGATTTTAGACCACAACTTTTATTTATTTATTTAACATCATTTATTTTCCCCACATCCCCGCCCTCACCTTTTCGCCCAAAAGTATAAACCCAGTAGAGTGGCATAAGAAAAGGTTGCCAGTACCGTTCGAAAGTAGGTAGGTAATAAGAGTCTATTCCCTCCGTCGGATTTATGTATTGACATCATTAGAGATTACAGTCCTTCTTTATAGTTTGTGCAGCCTAAAATGAATGAGCAACGCCACCCTAGCCAGGGTTGATATGTCTCTGGGGCAATTTTGCTTGTTTAAAAAGTGTGTTCGTACTTACAAGTTTTTCTGTGTATATACGTACTTACAAACTTTTTTGTACAATTTCAGCCGTTACAAAGACTGCTAGACCTCCTACAATGTTTGGCCAGTTTCAGCATATTATGAAGGAAGAGGGCATTCTTGGATTTTATCGGGGAATTACTCCCAACTTTCTCAAGGTCATACCAGCTGTTTGCATCAGTTATGCCGTCTATGAGAAAGTTCGACAACAGTTAGGAGTCAAAATGTCCTAGAAGAAGATTAGAATCTAATATGGTGCAAGCCTTCCTCAATATAGGATTTTTCTTCGTCTAGTTAACATTTCCTAATAAACTCCATCCACCTTACTGTCATTTTAATAGAAAATTTCTACTTCGAAAGCTTTTTCGGGATACAAAAGTTGGAGTTGGCAAAATTTCCTGTGTTAAGGTGCCTCGTCATTGAGTATTATTGATGCGGTTCTGGTTTGCAATGTATTTTATGCTTCTTTCTTGTTTTTCTTCAGTTCACTTATACTTTGTTATTCGTAGAAGACTGTAGGTGGCTTTTGCAAGTTTCGCGATCAGATTAATACACATTTACAACAGCATCAGCACTACGTACTAAATTTCACTGGCTAGTTTTTTCTCGAGAAGGAAAATATCTATTATCTATTTCGAACTTTTAATAATCATTGTTATTATTGCTATGTTTGTTAAAGTTATGCAGTTTAACCCTAAAATTACAACTTCTATGCATTTCATGTATGTTTGTGTTGCTTTTCGCGTTACAAGTATTACATAAAACGTCATGACATCAGTACTTGTGTGTTTGTTGCACTTTGGATGTAATTGTGATTGTTCTGATAGTGAATGCCTTTTTGCTAGTTCAAGCTTACATTGTAGTGTTTGTAGCCAATGTGCATTTGTGTATATACTGTTACTTTTATGATTTATGCTATTTGTGGAACACTTCGGACTCTGGACTGTTGTGAGATCTTGTCTCTTTTCTATCTATGAGATAAAAAAATCGATTAAATATATTTATCAGATAAAGTCGATTAGCTACTTGCATAGTAGGGAGGTATAGAGGCAATGGTGATTGGCATTGCAGTAATTATTTTGTCTGTTATATATTTATTTTCTGTCTAGTCAGTTGTAGTGTCGCATAGAAATAGAAAAACCTGTTTAATGAGAATCTTAATGCTGATCGTTGTTTTTCATGTGTCAGGGTTTTGCCTGTTGTTGTCAATTTTTTACTTGGCAAAAGCTACAGTACGACCAAAAAAATTTGACCATTTATAAGACCGTTTATAAGTAGATTAGCCTTTGGAGTAAACCCCAACTATGTATATGTCTTTATAATCGTCAGCAACTCGAGATTTCGAATGTCCGGAAAGATCCGGAATTCCGGGTTTCATTTACGTAAAATCTAAATTTTTAAGTTTTTCGCCGAATTTTTATCGCTATCGAAATTTTGGTTCCACGATTGAATTGAGCTGGTCCAGCTACATATTTTTGCTCTTAAAATCTTCACCAAAATGCACCCAATTTCCGGAATTCCGGGTTTGCAAAATTCCGGAATTTTAAAATTTTTCCAATACCGACAAGATGGATATCATTCGAAAGCTTTTAATGAGCTGAACACTTTTATAATAGAATAAGCTCTTGAAAATACACTCAATTCCCAGAATTTGCGAAAACAGGAATATTCGGATTTTAAAAATTTTCTCCAATACCCCACAATTGGGTATCATTGAAAGCTCTTGATGAACGAAATAAGTTTTGTAAAATAACCAACATCTGAAAATGCACCAAATTCCCGGAATTCGGGCAAAACGTGCTAGCTGGTGTTAGATCCAATTTTTGTGAATTACGGCAATTTGGAGCATTTTCAGATATTGGTTCTATTACATTCTATTACAAACTTATTCAACTCATCAAGAGCTTTCAAAGGATAACCATATTGTGGGGTATTGGAGAAAATTTTTAAAATCCGGTAATTCCGGTTTTCGCAAATTTCGGGAAATGAGTGCATTTTCAAGAGTTCGTTCTATAATAAAACTGGTTCAACTAGTTAAGAGCTTTCAACTGATACCCATCTTGTCAGTATTTGAAAACCCGGAATTCTGGAAATTGGGTGAATATTTGATAAATAAATTCAAATTACAATGTCTATCTTATGTTATAAAAGTTTGAACGTGTCAACGTCAAGTAGTGAACAGCTTTTGCGTAATGCTTACGTTCTCTTGTGTAATTGAATTGTTGCTTATTCCTTGCATTATGATCTTATTAAAACTATAATGTTTCTATATTAGGCGTAGGAATCTCTGCACAGATAACAAAGGCCAATGGCGTTTTTTATACAGGTGAGGAGCTGATTCGACACTCGATCCCTCTTGCAAGGAACCTTCCAACCAAATCCAACCCGGCGTTAGCTTAACGTTGTCGGAATATGCGCAGCGGCGCATCATAATTCTGTTAAATTGTGTTTGCAATATTTATTGGATGCTTTCCTGTTTTTCCTGCTGCGCCTCAGCGCAGCAGGTCTTTTAAATTTACTCAGTTAATAAACTTTGCATGTTGTACACAGAAATTTAATGTTGGTTGCATGAAAGCGTGTACTGTGTGGTTTAACATAGGCTGCATATATTTATCGTGTAGATTCTAGAATGTAAATAAATTGCCAGCTTTTTAGTCTGAAAATTTTAAGTCCTATGTGTACAACATTTCTGCGAGTTCTTTCGAATCAAACCGGTCTTCATGCATTTCTTACGCATGTGTTGCGGACAGCATACAATTAGAAACAGCTTCAAGTCAAGAAGCCGAAAAAGATATATATGTGAAATATCCGCACTCAGTCTGATAAAAATGTACAGTAAATGTCTGCAAAATGATCTCGAGCTTTTGCAGACAATTTTGCGAACACTTGCTGCAGGTGAGTCATTTTGGTCAGAAAGAACGACATTTTGCTGTGAACCACTGACGCTCTCACGCAGATCTGTCATACTGCTGGGTCGAACACAAACAAAGCCAAATGAGTTGCAACCACACCTATTTACAGCATATGACACCAACACTAAAAGAAAGCCTTCTGCGCAGCAGGCCTACAATTTTATAAAATGTTCTCCTGAAATTGCTTAAGATTTTGCAGACACTTTTGCTTGTTGTGTAGAAAAACAGGCTTGCAATGTTAGTTATGTTTCTAGCTTGTAGAATCGTTGGCTTCCAAAATTAGCTATCCAAAAAACACCAAGAGTGCATGATTGATATATAAGAAGATATTCTATCTTAGAGATATTCTATAATTAAAGCTATTACGCATAATATGCAAATTAGATTTGCACTATAAAAGGGAGGGTTTTCTTGAAAGTCGGTCACGTTTGCAATTCAACTATCTATCCAGATTTCATGCAGTTCCATTAAAAAGGATTAGTGGCAGGCGCATTTAGAGGTTGGTTCTGAGGGAATGCTTTGATCTTGATCACGGTCGGTAGTTTTTGTACTCATAGAATTAAATTATGTTCGAATAAATATTCTTCGACTTTTAAATTCAGAATTCCCAAATTCACACACTCATCACGAAACCTGCAGTCTAGTATTCTTCGTCAGATTCTTGTAGTTAAATTAATTTTACATTTATCGGGCTTAGTAAAAGGTTGCAGGTACGAGTTCAGTGAGTGATGTCTAAGTCTAGATTAAGCGAAAGGGAGAATAAGAAATACAGAACAGATGTTATACTCTAGGCTTGTCCTACGCGACCGCTTCCGTAAAGACACTAATAAAAACTAATACAACTTTTATATCAATGCACAAGTGATTAATAGGATACGCACGAATACGAGATACGAGGCACAATTACTACGAAAAACTTAAAGGGAGGGAGTTACCGTATTGCCGACTTACACCTAAAACAAGCCCCAACCAATCGACGCCCAACACTACCCACACTCACACCGATATCACATTTTCGCTTGCTTTTATAGCCTTCAAGCAATAGTGCTTTTTGGACAGCTAATTTTGGAAGCCAACGATTGTACACGACAGAAACATAACTAACATTGCTAGCCAGTTAATGTACCAAAAACAGGAAAACAGCCAATTAATATTGCAAACAATTTAACAGAATTATGATGCGCTGCTGCGCATATTCCCACAACGTGTTGTTCACAGTTCAATTGATACGGTGGTTTCCTCTTAAAAGCTGTCCGCATAGAATATCGTTCTCTGTGTGACAATTAAAAGGAGTCGGTAGGTAGTTGAGGAATTTGCCATCCACAAGTTTTTATCCGGTAAGGGTGATCTACGTGTTTATAATGAAATATAATCTGAATTGATGAAGCTTGCACGCGCCCACTCATATTGCAGTGGGGCAGCGCTGTTTGAAATAAGCTAGGATTTCATCGATCAGGATGACATACATGGGACTCCAGTTTAATGTCAAAAATTGTACAAAGATAAATACAGGCAGTTACAAGAAGTCAATTTATTCAGAAATGATAGCCAAGTTTGGTTCCAATTCTTTAATAGTATTCGTAGTTTCCGTTGCAGTTTCAGAGACAAGTGAGTCAATTGTTTTCCTTGATATGAAGCTGTGTCTTGAACTGACTTTCCTGGATCGTCGTCTTTCGTAAGCTTTAAGCCATGCAGGCTTTTGTAGGGTTTCCTTTTCGGGGGGCAAACGCAAGTCGTTCAGTGCCGATGGCTGTTGGGTTTTTCGAAAGTGGATAAAAAGAATGATTGATACGATCAGAAGGATTAAACTTCCGGAGTATGCAGCCAGGCTAATCAAAATTATGTTTGCATTAGGGGCAGTGACAATGTTGTCGTGGGAATACTTTGTAACGTTTTGGTTAAATTCATTAGCCAACTTATATAATTGGATATCTAAAATGAACTTTTTTAAGCAGTGCAAATATATACAGCCATATATATGTGTGCACCCTATGGGGGTGCTGTAAGAATGGTTTGTCTGTGTTTTGTTATTTCACTAGGGAATTGTCTACCAAACCAATTTCTGATGGAGACCGAAAGTTAATTATGGTGACAAGCGTGTACAGACTACAGAGATTCCCCTGGCTTTAGTCCGAAATTGAGTGGATGCATATATATGCATCAGGTGTATTTGCCTATTTTGCTGAAAAAAGGGATTTTCTCAATTCTCTGAAGAAGCAAGCTTCTATGTTAACGTCATAAACTTCTCCATATAATAAACAAACAGGGGAATAAATAAATTATTGCGTTTAGATGAGCATGAATATATGTGATTGTGAGCATGAATCCGCTACAGTGAAATATAAACTACAACAGCGTCCGGTGGATGATTAAGAAAGCACGTTAAGCCGCCGACCGCATACCTATTAACACGTTTAGCGTGAAAGTAGCATATATGGAACTTACGGAATTCTGAAATTTGTGCCAAGTAACACATACCGAACTTTTATGCCATGATTTTAAAATTTCGCTTATTAGGTGCTGCATGCCGCATGGTGACAGAGAGAAAAAGTATGAGTATCGGCGTTTAAGAGAAAGCATTTGTAGTGCGCACCAAATTAGAAATGTTGCCTATGCAAATACAATTACCACACTTTATATAGCACCTTGAAATCACCGTCATGTTCACTCACAGTTTTTCCTCGTCAAAATGCTGTTTGTAGAAATTTAAGAATGACAAAATGATTTAGCTGTAACTCAAATCAGATTTTACGGTTTCGTGTCAATTTTCATGGCAGCATCACATCATTGCAACACTTCAGCTAACATTACACAATATATACATTGACTAACGTTGCTGTAGATAAAACACATATAATATCAAGAGTACATAATAACTAACAGTGTGACAAGCGTCACACTAGGCCGAGGACATGATCTGTACGATAACGGCTAACCTCCCCCCACAAATTGGACCACGTTGACCCCCCCCTCACAAATGAGAACCTAGTATGGTTTTCTGTAGGGTCACTCGCTTGTATGTTTGTGTTGAAGCTCGAAAGTGGCCAGCTGCTGATAGAACGATTTTGGCTTCAACACATACGGTTGCTTGCACGTACAAACGAATGAGCGTACAGAAGATTATACTAGGTACTCATCTGTGGGAGGTCACTGGGGTCCAATTTGTGGGGGGGCAGCCGTTGTCGTGCAGATCATATACGCAGCTTTAATAACTAAGAGTATTAGTTATTATGTACTCTTGATAATAACTATTTTTCAGCTGCCAATAATGTTTTTTGTTGGCCGGCCGGTGTAAAAGTTAATGTCCTTGGTCGGCTGGCCAGTTGAAGCATGAACTAGGCGGTCGGTCGGTGACTAACAGTAAGAGTAACTAATAATAACTTGTACTACTTACTAATAGTAAGTAAGTAACGTCTTAACATCCATACTTACACAGTACATAAACGTCTTACATCATCGTCCTACTTGCATCATGGTCGAGTCCTACTCGAAAGAAAAAGCTGTTGTTTAAACTTACCACCAATCATTGCTGCCTTTGTTGATCGTATATTTTATGGTATGAAAGACGTTCAAGTACAAATCTTCATGAATCTTTTTATTTTTATTTCGAAATTCACTGACGTCAACTACAAACTTTAAAACCTCACTTTCCTATTGTTGTTCTGTTTTCTTTCGAAATACAATTCCCACAACAATCTCAAGTCCAAATCAAATTATGCAACTTTTAATTGTTTTGTAGTTTGTTCAAAAGTGCAAACGATGAGGTCAAACACGCAAAATCGCTGCAATTAATTTTTCATCCCGTCAATTTATTTTTGAGATTTGTTTCACTTTCACACCTGTTTGGCCTTGTAAAACATCACCAAGAAAATAGAAGTTATGCAACAGATTTGCAGGGGGAATGATATAACAGGGATTTGAGTATGGCTTTAAGTAGATTTAAATTTAATAAAAGCCATATTTCCACCATAGCATCGACTTTAAATGTAGGAATGTGGATAAATTCCGAAACTAGAATTTATGTCAAATAAAACTGTCGGAAAATTGCACCCTCCCCATGGGAATGTTTAAACTGATGAAGTATATCAGATGTGTTGTATAATTTGGTAGTTTAGAGTAAAGTGAAAGTGTGTTAGTACGACTAAGTCCGTTATATGGAGTAACCCAGATAGCTCGTCTTCAGTGTTAGAATTAAGGTCACTGTCGATGGATTGCTCAGTTTGCAAAGCGAGACCTCATGCGCAAGAAATTGTTTAAAATTTATCTAAAATTTTAGAAGAAGTTCAAACATATACTACAGTTGGTAACGGTGACTCCGAAGCAGTTACATCGAAGTAGGCTATTTGACTGACACAATTAATGTTGACCTCCAGAGTGGGATATTTTAAAAAGATTGCTTCTTCCAACCTCCTTTCAATTTAATAAGAATCCATTTTAGTAACGCCTTTTGTCCGCCTTTTCCTAAAAAGCGCCTAATTTACCTCCTTTATTGTTTATGCAGTGTCGACAATTTTACACCAGTTTGCACCCTTGGACTTCTAAAGTTTCTACTTTAGTAGAGCAGTCCCGACTGATTTAGTCTTCCCTTCCTGTCACTCCAGGAGCTCTTCTAGACTTTATTTGCCTTCTTCATACTAGTCTTGTCATGCACTCTCCTCCCCCTCTGACGATTCTGATAGGCCTACTGGCCTTCGTGATAGGGCCGGTCCATCCGGTCGAAATTGATAACAAGCTATTAGGGGAACCGGAAGTGGACTGTCAGGATACAATGGTCTCGCTGACCTTCACCACAGAGAAGCCGTTCACTGGTCGAATTTATGTGAAGGGTTTAGTGGACGACGATCGGTGCTCGAGAAACTTTGCCACAAATCAGGATCAGAATAAGTTTTCCATGATGATTGGCCAGGGTGACTGCAACATGCAGCGAACCAGGAACACCCAAGGCCCGATGGAGGGTCTCGTCTTCTCCTTGGTCATTGTAGTGTCCTTTCATGGAACGTTTGTTACAAAGGTACATTTCGGGCTTTCAGAAGCTGAATACATTGTAGAATTCTAAATGTTTTAAAAATAGAATTGATTTCACACCACACAGGCTATATTGGTTCTATTATTACTGTGTTTTCTCTGCTTATTGAGAGCCTTCATTTTCGATATTTGAGCCCGATTAGAAAATTTTTGAATTTTGAACCATTTTACTGCACTGCATCACAGTATTGACAATAGACTATCGAGTTGAGTAGTATTATCAAGAGTGCATAATAGATAAGAGTAAGAAACTCTTATCACTACTATGTACTAAGCGGTAACTCGGCACCCCTTCGTAACTTCCGGGGGTGGGGGGGCACTTTGCACTAACTATACAAGCTTTCATACAAACGAAAATCTGCACGCTGATTCGCTATTTAGCGTCAGACTTCGGTAAGTTATTTGTTAGTAATTTTCATTCATAGGTTAATGAAATTAAAAAATTCATTCGACGGCTTTGTAACGAAATTGTTGAATAAAAGAAAGATTAGTCTAAAAATTCCTATATTATTTTAACAAGCAGAAAATGCTATAACGTTATCAAATCGGTTTTTATTTGCATAAACCTAATTAAAGTTAATTTAATTAATAACAAATTACCTACCGTAAGCTTGACGCTAATTAGCGAATCAGCGTGCAGACGTGCCATGCAGCGTGTATGAAAGCATGTAGTTAGTGTAAAGTGGGACCCCCCCAAACCCGGAAGTTAAGAGGGGCCCGAGAGAACGCACCGAGCATGCCTGGCTCTGGTATGCTTCTTGATAGTAGTAATATAAGAGTTTCTTACTCTTATCTATTATGTACTCTTGGCCTGGTATGCCAGATTCACGCGGCCTCCATGTGCTCAGCTTTCCACCGCCTAACCACAAAACGAATATTCAAATTGAATAGTCCTGTCGAAATTTAAAGAGAAAAGACCCAGAAATTAAATTTTAAAGTTGGACTCATCAATCCTATGACATAACTCCCAACATCGAAGCTTATGAGTGACATTCATTCACTCTGTTTGTTCCCAATTTTGCTGAAAACTTGCGTATAGGGGCTTTCTGGGAATTCTGAGCACGAATCCGAAACCAATTTTTCTACTTAGGAGAAGGATAAGATAGGACTTTGTTGGCTCGGGATAAGCGTGCATCTTAAGTTTATTTAGCTTATAAGCTGACATAAAGTTCAATCAAGAAACGGGTTTCAGAATCGTGCTGAGCGCTCCAGAAAATCATGTATGCAAGTTTTCAGCAAAATCGGAGCCAAACTGTTACCCCCTTGGCCCTCACTTACCAGCTTAAAATTTAAAAATATTTCAAATTTTGTATTCATCAGCCTCCACCAATACAAAATTTTTAAGTTATTAGGGCTGTAAAGCGCAGGATCCGAACCTTGTTTTGACGAATAGTTCATCCCAGCTACCCTATGTCCTGCATGCTAAATTTCGGTAGCCAAATCGGTCAACTTAGCTTAGCTAACGATGGAAGGGAACCAAAATCCGAAGGATAATTAACAAATAGCTTAGGCACATGTGTACAAATTTAAAATAATTTTTACAGTTTAGATAACCAATCAATATACTTTTTCGTGAAAGAAGCGACCACCAAACGTAATCTTTTATTGATATATAAAAATTAAATATTATATATACATATATGTAATAAAAATTGAGTGAAATAGAACAGCAAGCAAAATTTGATATACAAGGCGAAAGATATGTTATAGAAGCGAAATGTTATGCATAGAACGGTGGGAGAGGAACAAACATAGCACTGTTTTATATGGGTATATAATTTTTAAAATTATAAGTTTAAGACTTCTGAAGCTGCTAACGATACAATAATGCAACGTACTGTCTGATATTAGAAAACCTAATAACTTAACATCGTAACAAAACGACTGGACAGGTTAACTCTACGTGTACTATGCGATTACCTTTTTACTAATTTTAGGCTGATCGGGCGTTTCGATGCATGTGCTTCTTCAGGAACATCAAGAGAGTTACCAATTTACTGGATATGAGTATGATCGGGACAACGGATCTGCTGGACACGGCTAAAATGCCAACTTGTACCTACTCCATTCGATCAGGCTCTCCCGAAGGACCTTTACTCAGGTAACACTCTAATTTCTAATGATGTAATTGATGAGAGAGAGCAGAGTAGGTACAATGAATGCATGTACAAATGTTACGGATTATTGATGCAAACTTCTTGTTTAACGATGTCATGTCAATATTAAAATATAATATGTCAGAAATCAGAAGTTTACTGTGAACGAAATTTATCCAATCAAAGCTTTCAATACCGGGAAGCAATTGCCCTTTTTAAGGGTTATTTGTTAGATTTGCTTGGTGTTGAATATTTGGAAAATAAAAGGCATTGTGCATGTTAATTTTCAAAAAATCAATATAAAAATTTAAAAATTATATTTTTGCAAATGTTTGTCAAGCAAAATACTTTCAAAATTTAAAATCTTCAAAAAATTCAACACTAGAAATTTTAGATTTTTCATTTCGGAATTTATATATAATTTGAACTTAAAGTAATTTTAATTTTTACAGTTTTTTAGAATTAACATGCGACAAAGCCTAAAACCTACAAAATCTATATAATGTGAACAATCTGAAAACGCCCCAGAAGTTACAAATATTCATCAACGAAATTCACAGTTTCAGAATTTTATAACTTCTCGAATTTCGTTTCATTTTCTGCTTCAACTTCAGTGTTTATACATTCTAATATTTGTACGTAATTAAACAGGAAGTTTTGCATTAACAAACGATTGAAGTAGGAAAATTTATATATTGATGATATACTTCTACATGGGACAAACGATCACTGTCCCATGTGCATAATTATAATTATAAGATAACATAATTATAAGAGTATGCCACTAGGCAAGCTCTATGTTATCAGACCAAATCTATGCTCTGCACGCTAACGGGCCACCCCCCCCCGCAAATCAGACCCTAATGACCCCCCCGCAAATCAGTACCTAGTCGAAACGGGGGTACGCTCACTCTCTCTGCGTGCGCAAATTTTGTGCATGCTTCGAGCTTTAGAACACAAACATAGCGCTCAAAATTCTTTGAAGTGATGTGTCTGATTTGCGGGGGGGGGGTTGGGCCGTTAGCAAGCAGAACATAGGTTAGGTTTTGCTCTGATAACATAGAGTGTGCTTAGTGGCACACTCTTATATTATGTGCTCTTGCTTTTAATACTAATTGAGCAGTCGAGCACCCACCATACCATTCCCATGTCCCTGATGCAGAGATTGAAGTATTCTACAGGAGCCACCATTATTACATTAGCTCTTGAGAGTGACTGAAATAACCCAGGCATTAGTCGGTGGCACGTGTTTTCCAGAGCTGACCTCAAAAATATTGCGGTGTCTGAGCAGTTGGACAAGGTTTTGTTATGGCGAGGTTTAAAAAGACTAAACAGGCGTCAACATTGAAGTAAATTTGCGCCAAAAATAACTTTTCTAAAATTTTTGTCCGTTTAAAATAAGTTCTTTTACGCTGCTGTTAGAGTTGGGCACTAAATACGCTTTGCAAATTGCAAATCATGTCCGCAGTCCGCAGGCGGCTACCAAATAGATGCAGTGATGGAACCGGGTCACTTAGGCTTGACCCGGTGACCCGGTTGAGTCCTGACCCGGTGACCCGGTGTTCCAGAAAATTCCAAAATCTGCAAACAATTTTAGATTTTGCCTAAAAACGCTAAATTTTTGGCTTCCTTGTTCCAATACCACACCGAAAAGAACAACTATGACATACATTGTTTGCTCCAGGTTTTCTAAAATGCATTTAATGGTAGCTGTAGCATTTTCTAAATTTATGCAGATTTTACTTGCAAAGCCAATAATTTATCCTTCTGCGAAATTTTGCAGGGTTTATATAATATGAGTACTTGTCCAAATACTCGGAGTACTTTAAAAATTTGGTTTTCATATGTATTGAATTAAACTAATTAAATTGTTCACTTAGCTTCAACGTTTACCTAGGTTGCGCACATAATCTGCAAACCATATTTTTCTGAATAGACTTATGCAATAATCATAAAACTTATAAAGCTAAAGCTAAAAAGCTAGACAATAATTTGCCAGAGACAGACAGATCCAAATACCTAACATCAAGCTGCGAAAATGCTCAAGACTAAAATATAGAAAAACAAATTGAGCGAAGGACATTGAACAAAAATTTAGGCTAATATTTTAGCTTTGTAAGCCAAAAATTTCTAAAATTTGGGGTAAATTCAGAAAACCGGGTCAAGACCGGATCGAAGTCTTGACCCGGTAACCCGGTCCAAAAAGGTGACCCGAACTGACCTGGTTCCATCTCTGTAGATGAGCATGACGCTTGTCACATCCTTTCCTTAGTTGTTATGATACATTGTTGTTGTAAAATTTAAACATAAACATATTTTCGGTATTTAGACGACCTGCGGAAGATATTTAAACAGGTTTTTCATATTTTAGATATGCCAAGATTGGGGACAAAATTTATCATGTCTGGGAGTGCGATGACCCAGAGCAGGGTTTCCTCGTTCACTCTTGCTGGGTAAACGACGGTCGAGGGAACCGCTTCGATCTCTTGGATATCGACGGATGTGCCATCGATCCCATCATTCAGCCTGACGTCACCTACGAAGAGTCCCTCACCAAGGCTTACGTGGAGACTCACGGGTACAAGTTCTCTGACACCTCAGTACTGGACTACATGTGCGTCATAGAACTGTGCAAAAAGCTACAGGGCGAGTGTGACTCCCTGACGCCGCCCGCCTGCGGAAGGGGAAGGAAAAAGCGTGCCGCTGATACCATCATGGTGAAGAATTCCAAGGGAGGAATGGATTTGGGGTTATCTGAAAGTGAGATGGACGTGGTGGCAAACATCAACGTATTGGACACGATGGACGACGAGGTGGGTGAGGCCGGACCTCCTTCCGAATTCCTGCGTCAACTCAACCAAGCCGCCTTCCATCCCCGAAGTCTCCACGCCCTGGAAGCGGAGCTGTGCTTCAGCTCGCCCGCTTTTGGTCTGCTAATTGCGTTGACTGTAGTTCTGTTTTTGACAGCTGTCATTACTACTTCAATGCTTTGTTTGAGAACGCGTCATGAAAAACTATAAAGGGGTCTTGTCTTTATTGCATTGCTATTAGAAATCTATAGAATTTTATTTTGAACCAATTACGATGACGTAACATATACCAGATTAAAACAACTGTATTTCGCCGTCAAAGATACTGCTTTTTCATTCACCAAAATGACAAGTTTTTTCGATTCTGAAATCTGAAATTCAAATTTTTAATTTGGTGTTGCAATTAATTCGTGCATCTTTAAACAAGTCTGATAATGTTGTGTCTGCTGAATTGTGCTTTAATATGTCTGTTGCAACTAATACAGTATCCTTCGCCGAATATAGGTGATGGGTTTCCATGATAAAGTTTTGCTTCAGGAAGGAGGCGGTTATCATGTAACTCTGTCTACATTGTATCATAATAACGGTTATGGCAGGGCCATACGCTTTATAAACAATGTGGGTACTAATTGGGATACACTATGTGAAAATTAATTTTACATTTTGCTCTAAGCAAGAGAATAGTATATTAATAAGAATTGTAATGTTACGTGTATTAGCTACCATTCTCTTGCTCTGGACCATTACTGCAACTTTGTCTGTAAATATTAAGGTTTCTCATTTATTTCTACGCTAAGTTTGCAGTAAATTGAGAATGTTGGAATGTAACTGTAGTTTTTTTGTTATATTGTACTTTTATTTTTATCAAACAGCTAGAAACCAAAAATGTGTACATAGAAAATCAGAAACTGATGCTGAGACTAGGCTCCCTTGAAGGCAGATATTGGAAATTTTAAAAGTTGAAGAGAACAGAAAGAGCTAATGTAGACTACTAGCTTCGTCGAGCAGATAATTCACCAAAACATTTACTCAAGATCAGGAAGTTAATACAGGTCTCTGCCGATGCAGTTCGAACAAGGATTGTTCTCGAGTACACTTAGGTCCAGTGATGTTCAGTGCTTAAAGAATTTTTTGGAAAAATTTTCTTTGGAAAAAATAGACACGACAACCCTATTTCTCATTCATTAGATGGAGGTTCACGATTAATTTGCTATTATTTTGCTAAGGATTTGATTTATATATCAAATTCGGCTATCCTTGATTTCCGAGATGCTATATATTAGACTGAGAATACCGCGTAAATGTCAATTCAGCAACAGTTTCAATTACTAACAAACTAACCAACGGTAATGTGCTTTACTGTACTTTGTCAGTGTGGTCCGTAGCGCACAGCTAAAAACTACGTTTGCTAGACTTTGTTTGTCGTGCCTTCGTCACACCTGAAAAATCAAACGGGATCTTTTGTGCTTTCCCCCAACCCTAACTTTTGATTTTTTGACCAATAACTTTGAAATTTTGTTTTGGGCTCATACTGGAGAGGCTAACGAATTCAAAAATTTTAAATTTCTGTTTAGTAAGGGGGGACCAAGAACCGAAAGTTTTTGAAAACATTTGGTGGAAAACTGGCTTACAGGGGTTTTTCAGGGGCGCTGAGCACGAATCTGAAATCCGTTTTTCAATTCAGCTTTTCGTTAGCTCAGTATAAGCTTACATCTTCATCCCTGAAAACCTCTGTATGCAATTTTTCAGCAAAATTTTTTAAAAACTCTTTCGATTCCCCTTCCTTGGCCCCCCCCCTTATCAATCTAAATTGTTGAATTTTTGAATTCAGCCACCGTATGCACCCATACAAAATTTAAAAGTTATTGGTAAAAAACTTAAAAGTTAGGTTTGGGGGGAAAGCGGAAAAGATCCGGCAAACGTGGTTTTACCACATGTATGTCTCCAATATCTATCGATGATCCAATTTTAATCTGTTCAAAGATGTTCTCATGTTCTAACAAAGAAATATTTAATGTTCTCAGGAACAAACGTTTATTGGTGTTACTATAGCTATTTATGTAGCCTGTTTCATTCATGCAAACTGTTCTTGTTATGTTCATGTTATGCATGAATAAACGATCCTTGGTAATTCTTAAGACTGCATTACATCGGCAGTTACACGCAGTTATAAACAAACATCGCCTAATTGACCGTGACAGATCACAAATAAATCAATTAGCCACAAACTTGAGGCAAGTTCGTCTGCATTCCTGAAATATTCCTTCTGTAATCACATACTTGTATTTGTGTACTCACGTCGGTCCAGTCGGTAAGAAGCAAAAGAGAAGTAATCCAAATTTTCCTAAAAATTGGGACCCACGCTACAAAACTAGTCTCGTGCCTTGCACTCGGAGCTTTATCTGTGGTGGTGGTGGTGCTATCCTTTTGTGCAATGTTTTTGAAACGCTAAAACTTCATTGATGTTGAAGATGGAAAGAGATCTTTAAATATCAATTTTAAAGCTTAGAATAAGTACAAAGCTTAGAATAAGTACAATCATCAATAATATAGAATTAGCGAAACAACCATACTTTCAATTAAATATAGACCATCGATCTTTAAGCACAGATGCCTCAAGATAGCATAATCGGCCAAAACTTCTTTTTATACTATTACAAGGAGGAAAAGTGGACAGAGGAACAGTTTTTGGCCCAGTGGCTCTTAATGTTCAGAAAATCCTCAAAATGCACGGCAACACTAAAGTTAGCAACTTTGCATTGAGCTTTCCAGAGACTGGATACGTTTTAGCCGACATTAAGAAAAATGACCCTCTGCAAAAGTGCGAATCTGAAAGAGTATGGTCACTATGGCCAGTATGGCCTCTTGCTACCAGGCAAGCTCTCTATTATCAGAGAAAAAACTATGCTCTGTTCGCTGACCCTCCCATCAAAATGGAGCCTAGTGACCTCTCCCCTGTACACACCCGCCCTATCCACGCTCACGTGCTTAGGCTTGAAAACACAAGCGGTGCGTACGTATATTTTGTGTCTGCTGCGGATACATATCGAATGAATTAACCTTGTTCACTAGGGTCTGATTTGCGGAGGGTCAGCGTTAGCGAGCACAGCCGGTTTTTGCTCTGATAACAGAAAGCATTCATGGTGGTTTATTTTCATCATTACTCTTGGGGCCTTTCCGCGCAGCGAGTTAAAAGAGTTAAAATTAACTCAACCCTTTTTGCGCACAGGATTAAAACGGTTAAACAGTTCATTTTAACTCGCCTGCAGGGTTAAACGAGTTAAAAATTTTTAACTCTACTTAACCTCGTGCAAGAAAAGGCCCTTGGTCACAACATGAGACGTCGATGAAAACATCAGTTCATTTAAAAAGTAGCAGTTTATTCGAACAGGTTAGGATTCCCCTTATGATACAACGGTCGCAAAACTAACAACGAATACGGATCGATCTTAAAACGACCAGAACATTATTCAACACGTAGCAGCACTAAATTATGCACACATGAAGAACGGCAAGACTAAAGAAAACTGGCTTTAATTGTTCACGTCAAACTTCCGTGCCAAAGTCACGCTCAAACCAATTACGATCCATCAGATAAGACATAGTGTTCACATAGCCCAATTTATAATAATCTTCTAGGACGGATCGCTTAGGAGGGAAGAGGGTATGAGCACCTCGAAGAGCATTGTACCAACTGACCTAAAAGGATAAAAATGAAAATAAACGCATTACAAACTGGAATAGTCATGATGGCGCGAGGGAAATCCCTCGCAATCGGAGCTATAAAGCTCTATTGCTGGTTAGGAAAAGTGGTGAAACCCCTTTGCTGCTACCACAAACTTTGAATTTTTCAAGAAATTCATGCCAGAACCAAAAACTGGTATAACTCTAGATGAATGAAATTTAAAACTGGAAATGTTATCCCAAGACTTCACGCCAAACCTGACTATATATACTTCCGTAGACATAATTATCTCAAACGTCTTGAAACAGAGACCTGCAGCGCCCATCTGGTACTGTGAATCCATTTATAAAGTCTAGTACAAACAGAAGTTTTCCAGTTTTTCTTAGGGTACTACGGGAGCTAACTGCCTCTTTCTGCCACAATTATACACTACATGAAAGCTACAAAATCTGAGTATATACATCAAGACTGCCGAAAGAGAAATAGAAACCCAAAACCGTTGTCTCGGGACGACCGAGGCAGTTAGGGGTAGCCACAGACAGAATACATGACTAACTACAAAACGTATATGCATGTACCTTCATATGTTGTCTTCCCAAGGACATGGTCCAATCAAACAAGGTTAAGTCCGTTGGACAGATATCAGCATTGCTGCAAAAAGGAGAAATCGTCAGAGTACCACATTCATCAAATCGAGGTAAATTGTTTGTGAAACCACCATCAATAAATTCCTAACAATTAAAACAAGGTTCACAATAAACCCGAAACAGTTGTCACTGGATTAACTTCAACATAAATTTTGTAATATCGAAAAAGAGCAAAAAATGCACACACGACACATTAAAAGATTTCAATAAGAATAGGTAAGGGGCAGCGCTGTCAGGAAAGCTACCATAGTGGAACTTCTGCAACGTAGTCTGTTTCTCTATAGTGAGGACCTACTTGTGCCAAGAAAGCCCTGACTCAGAATACCATTGGGTTTGGCACAGAAAACTGCACTGGTTGAAATGTAACAAAGTCTACAATGTCCTGGGTCTGAGCAGTTAATGGATTCTTTCTATATATACAGAAGGCAAGACCAGAGACTTGCTTTGGGCCATCAGGAACGGTCAGATATTTGCAGTTTCGTAAATCATCAAAAATTGTAAAAAATGCAGTGGCGCACATAGAAGGGTTTGTCGAGGAGGGTGACTCTCAAAAAATGGGGGAGTCTGGTGGCTAAGCCAGACAGAATTTGAAAAATTTACCACGTCAAGAGAGTGCTGTGAAAGGTATAAATAGCTAAAATAAGCATAAATTAAGTACAAATTTAACAAATGTTGTGCCGAAGGTGCGAAATCTTTAAAATGTCAAAAAAACTTGCTATGGAAAGGTTTAGAAAGCTAAAATAAGCGTAAGTTAAGAAATATTCGAGCGGGTTTGTATGCGCGCTATATAGCTCATAAATGTAAGCCCACACTGGAGGTGGAATTTTCCCGCGTGACTATAATCAGTGATTTATTCCAAAAATGACTGTTCCTACGACCTCACAAATTATGGCAATGTTCACAAAAAA
This sequence comes from Trissonchulus latispiculum, assembly GCA_030248195.1. Classification (NCBI taxonomy): domain Eukaryota; kingdom Metazoa; phylum Nematoda; class Enoplea; order Enoplida; family Ironidae; genus Trissonchulus; species Trissonchulus latispiculum. Next base: position 15,469 of record JASAND010003477.1, on the reverse strand, counting down.
CAATCACCCCGAAAATTCACAAAAACAATCACCCACCTAGACGGCTAACAACAAGCCGCAGCCAGAAAATTATTCCATGGTAATAGCCACGAGTCCCAACCTTAACATATTATATATATATATATGTGTGTGTGTTTGGCTGCCGAGACCCTACTCCTCCGACTAGGGTGCCCGCCTTTGTAATAAGGTGCGAAGTGGCTGCTACAGAAAAACTAACGCCAAATTCTAGCTCTGCGACCACGAAAAACTATATGGCACATGTTTTTAGGTTCCTCAGATCCATCTGACCCACTGACCGGCTGTTAGGCATGACGACCCTGACCCTCCAAACCCAGGGGATGGTCAGGATCACATATGTGGGCTAAAGCTACATGAAAAGTATTGCCAAATTTGAATTCTACGCCCCTTAAAACCTATATAGAACAGTTTTAGGCACGTGACCCTGACCAAGGTCACGTGACCCTGGGCCAAGTCACGTGACCAGTCCAGATGCGAAATTCCAAGATGCGAACACCAAATAAGTGGATTCCTAGCTTACTGGAATCAATAAACAGTGTTAAGAGAATTGGCAAGGATAGCCACTTTGGACCCAGAACCGAAATTCGAAGTTAAGCCTACACAAAAGAAACTTAGGGGTCCAAAGTTTTTACATAATAATCAATAACTCTCTATGGACTATGCTGTATTTATGCATGAAAGGAATATTTTCATAGCTGTATCCTGAGATTAGATAAGTGGGTGTTTTTGCGAATCCGTGATTTTTTGTGAATTCGTTAACAAAACAATCATAAAAATTTTTTATTACTCTCCCTACACAAGAGCTGTCGAAATGGGTTGATGGGTCATTAGTTGATGCATACCCAGTGTTTTTTTCGCCGGCGGCTTGTGTGTAACGTTACACACCTCTCCAAAATTTTTTGCTATTTTTCAGAAAAAAGTGTGTAACTGCCTAAAAATTCCTAATTTACTCGCGTTTTTATTACTATATGAATAATTTTATTGGTAACAAATTATTTCTAATTTTTTTAGAAGTATGTTCTTTATAACTGAAAATTGAAATATCAAAATAATGTACTGCAAAAGCTGGTGAAGCTTTACCAAATCAGCTTGACAAAACTATATAAATAAATTGAGACATTAACGCTATGACCTGCATTCATAGGTATGTACATAGCAAGAAAATTAAAAAAAGCAGCAGCAGGATATACGTTGGTCAGATTTGCACAACGTAAATCAAAGTATTTATCGTAAGGCCTTCTACGTTTAGCACAAAACTTTGCAAGGAAGCAGTCATACGTAAATTTTGCTTTAGTAACTGAAACGCTTGGTGTGTAGACCATTTTACTAGTAATTATTAGTTCAGTAGTGCTGTGTTTATCCAAAATGCTGCATGCAAACCCAAACCCCTCAAAAAGGTGGGCGAAATTTCTGAATTTTGAAAAAATCCGTAATAGAAACGTTTGATTAATCTGACATAAAATAAAATAGTAGTTTTCACAAAGAAAATTTCTGAAGGCATTATTTGAAACCTATTCTGAAATTTATCTGAACTAGGTCCTGATGATCTCCCTCCTTTATTTTTAAAACAAGTTAGTCAACACATAAGTTATCCCCTCAGTAAAATATTTACAGCTAGTTTTGATTCAGGAGTTCTACCCGAACAATGGAGGAAGGCCAAAGTTATTCCCATATTTAAAAGAAAAGGAAACAATTCGGAACCGGTTAATTATAGACCAGTTAGTCTTACGGTAGTGTGCTGTAAAGTTATGGAGTCGATTATTCGAGATTTGATTCTGGAACATTTTAAAAAGAATAATCTTTTCACACACTCTCAGCATGGCTTTTTGAAAAACAAGTCAACGGTTACAAACGTAATGAAGTCCCTGTTAGATTGGGCAGAAGCTATAAACAAAGGTTATAATATACATTGTTGTTATCTAGATTTCGCTAAGGCTTTTGATACAGTTTCGCACAGTAAGCTTCTGTTTAAACTGTCAAAGTACGGAATTAGAGGAAAATTACTTCATTGGATCAAATGCTTTCTTAGTGATCGTCTCCAGTATGTACAAGTTGAAGATGCTAGATCTAGCCAAGGTCACGTACTTAGCGGAGTACCCCAAGGTACCATTCTCGGACCTGTTTTATTCCTAATTTATATAAATGACATTGTTGATTGTGTAAAATTTTCTAAAATTTTAATCTATGCTGATGACGTAAAATTATACATCAAGTGTAAACAGAATGAATTTACTAATGTACATCTACAAGAAGATTTAGAAAGGTTGTACGCATGGTCCAACAAGTGGCAATTAAAGCTTGCCATTTCAAAGTGTTCTGTTTGTGTTTTTGGGACATACGTACAACCCGCTGTCTATCGACTAGCAAATGAAATTTTGCCGAGTACTACTGTTATGAAAGATTTAGGCTATATAGTCAGCTCAAATTTGAAATTTTCTGACCACGCAATGGAGGTATATAAAAAAGCAATGCAGATACAAGCCTTAATTTTTAGAAACTTTAAGTCTCGCCAGCAAAATTTTTTGATTAAAATGTTTACAACGTACGTCAGACCAGTGGTAGAATCCGGGACCAGCATATGGTCCCCCTTTTTATTGAAAGATATAAACTTAATCGAGAAAGTACAAAGAAGTTTCACTAAGCGCATTCCCGGGTTAACTGAGCTATCGTATAATGACCGTTTAGTCCGACTGAAGCTAGAGTCTCTGGAATTGCGGCGACTTCTCTTCGACCTGAAATTGGTTTACAAAATTGTATACAATAAGATTGATTTGGACTTCGATCTGCTGTTTAAATACGACCCGAATAGTAACACAAGGAGTCATAATTTGAGACTTTCGTTACCAGCTAGAAGACGTTCGAACGCTTTGGAGAATATGTTTAATTGTAGGATAATTAATGTATGGAATCAACTGCCTCAGCATGTAGTTTCAGCTCCTAATTTGATTAATTTCTCTAACCTCATTCGCGACCTAAATTTTGAACAGTTTTTACGGGGACAAGGGGTCAGGTGATCACTTGAGGATCCTCTCTTGCCCTTCTTTATATTTAACTGCATTTTTTTGGTTTATACTTGTATTTGAATAAAATCTTCGATTTTGTTGTAATTGTTGGTTACTTATAAAGTAAACGACTTTGTTTGTTTGTTAAGAGTATACAATATAGTGAATAAATGAATGAACAAATATGTCTTTACTAACTAACCGTGGATTGTTAAATCCAGATAAAGCAAATCCTTGGGCAACACCAAAATTAAATGTAAGACAATGTGTAGAAGAGGGGGTCTCCCCCCCCAGGAAAGGTAAATATGTGTGAACAAATCAATGCTCATTCGAAAAAGCTCCGACTATTAGGCAAAATTTGTCCAAAATTTTTGTGTAATGTTACACAGTCGCCAAAAATTTTTTGCTATTACACGCGTTTTTGAGCAAAAAACACTGTGCATACAAGAAATATTTCAATCGGATTTCATTTGCGAAACTGGCAGCAAAAATTCGATTTTTGATTTTTTATTAAGCTTGCTATACTTTCGGACGAACTCAGACACAGAGCAGACCAGACCAAGTCTTAGCTATTCTAAGAGACTGAACCATAGTTAGTTAGTCAACTCCAGCATCTCATTGTGGTGGTGCGTGACAGTATTTGGACAGCATAGCTAGAACCATCTTATTAGCTATGCTCGCGACCGACAGAGAATTAGTCACGTTCTGGACTGCTATGCACTACATCATCTTAAGACAGTTAAAGTTACTACGTACCTCATCGCCAATCAGAGGAGGAGACTTTCCACTACCAGCAAATAGCGGTATATAGCAGCTAGCAAGGAGACACTAAAAGTATATACAAGATTCAGAAAGCCATACATGCTAAACGCCAGTGCGTCCCATATTAAAGGGAAAGGTAGTTTTGATTCAAAACCGATAGTCACAGATTTGGATCACGTTCAAACAATATACTAGCCCCATGTCTTATCAAATCAAAACGACAAAATACTGGAGTTCAAAGTCAAACACCTGGCTGAACCATTTAGCCTAACTCATACAATTTCGATGCTGAGCAATTCAAGGTCAGCTGTGCGGGGTTAATCTATACGGCAAATTAATGGTGTTGGCGCAAAAGCGGTTTCGCCCGAGCAAAGTAGGTACAGTGAGCATAAAATGAGCCAACAATTTCTATTTTTGGCGTATATGTTATGCCGGTAGAAACGCAAAAAGTTCTCAAAAATGCCTGGATTCAGGGTAAAAATAGCCGGAAAATTTTGAACATTTGTCCAGTGTGGGCAAAAATGTAGACCTCATTAAGGGGGGAACCCAAAATCACGGGTGGGGGCGGTTTAGGGTGGAGGTCTATTTCGGGGGCCCTTGTCCTGGGCTTATTCTAGACAATTTTCGTTTGGGGTTCTTTGAGGGGGCCCTCGGGGGGCAAGTCATTTTGGGGGGGAATTTTCAAAATTTTTCTAAAAACATGCTAAAAATTGCGCTATTTTTTATAGAGATCGCCAAAAAACTCAGTTTTTGAGTGCAAAAATAGCCGGAAAATTTGACATTCTGAGCGATTTTTTCAGGGCAAAAGTTGGTACCAAAAGGGGCACCCACTTTTCTTGGGCGGCAATTTTTTTGGGGGGGGCACGATTTTTTTTGGGGGGGGAGGGTGTTTATAGGGGCCCCCCGCCCCCAGTAGAATAAGCCCAGTTGTAAAAATACCCTGTAGTCGGACTGGGGTTTTTACTGGCGGCGGGGGGGGCGCCCCACTACTTGAGTTTCTACCTACTCGGCCCTACCCCCACTTTATAGGCTCCCCAAACTAACAAAGAGGTGCCTAGAAACCGCCAAATTTTTGTTTTCCGGTCAAAAATTTCCCCGCGTCCTTCCACTTATTTCTGCACAGCAAAAGTCCATGTCGGACAGAATCAAAATTTGTATTTTGGAGTGACACAGTTTTGATGTGTTTGAAACTTAACCATTAACTCTCTTCAATTTAAGCATCACTACTTAAATGTCTTGACTTATGGGGCCGTAGTTTTCAACGCCCAAACCAGGATTAACTCGGAATCCTGGATTATCTTTATATATGCGTTAAAGATAGCAAAAACCTAGGTTTTGACTTAACCCGGGTTTAAGTGGTGACAACATCGCCCCCAGAAGTCCGGACATTTTAGTCGTGAAGCAATCTTTTGCCACATTGTTCCGCAGACATGAGGCTAATCAAATGACGTGATGGGTATAGATTTGATTTAATGTTTAACAGTTACCAACATAATGTGAAAATTAGTAGTTTTTGTGTCTATCCTTTGAACTTACCTATTATAAGGAGTGTAGACGCAGGAGGGTTACGTAGACTTTTCGTTTACGCAGAGTGCAGATATCTACAAGAAATTTCTGTACGTATCTTTCGCTAATCGTTCAGGAGAAGATAAGTACATAGAATAGCGGATTTTGGTTTTCATAGAACAATACGGATTATTTTACCAATTTATCAAATATTGGCTTAGAATATTTTTTAATTTGTTGGGTGCCCAATGTTTTGCTAAAATAGATCGATTTTCAAATATCACCAAGCTGCACTGGAGATTTTTTAGTAAAAACGTATATTTTTATCCTAAATCCAGACATTTTCCCGAACTTTCGGCAATCCCCGCATAAAAATCATTTAAAAGTGCCCTGTAAATAGTAATCATCGTCATCTGCTTGAACTACTTACGTTGAGTAAACTATCACGAGATTCAAAGGAAGACCAAATTATATTTGTTTTCTCCTGAGCATGGGTAGTAGACACATAAAGTCGATCGGTTGCTGCTTTATGAGCATCTAATGGCAGCAGGTCATCCGCAAATTTTCGAAGTCTCTAATAACACAAAATTCATAGTGCTACCATAATCACTTTACATATACGTATTAGGGATCGACCGGATCCAAAATTTTGCCGGATCCGGATCTGGTTTGGATCCGGCCGGATCCGGATCTAGACTTCAAAATACATGTAAATTTTTAAAAATTTTTCTTGGCTTTGTTACAGCATATGCGGGTTTTCTATGGCTTAGGTAATGTTTAAAATGCTGGTCATGAATTCATTTAACAAATTTCAGCAATTTTACTTTATTGGAAAGCTGCAAATAACTTTAATTTAACAAATATATATATTAACATATATATAATAAATATTGACATTAATTTTTGCAAGGTGCGTATCAAAAGAATTTTTGAATGTGTGGTGGGCATGAATCATACATGAAAATGGAACATTTTATAATAAAGTCAACAATTTTCAAAGAATTGTCCGAGTTTAGAACAGTGAGAAATTATAGAAGTCAAGCCCATTGCTGCTGAATTAATAGTTACTTACTTTTAATGAATTATTTAATTACGTATTCGAGCTTAAGTTTTATTAGCATTTGATAAGTTCACCCCGTATCTGCAATGTATTGCATATATGCATTGGATAAATGCGGTACAGAGCGCAAAAATGTATTGCTATTTCCGAGAATAAATTTCAAGAAAAACTTCATTAAAACAGTTTTAAAATTCATTCAGAAAGATTTCAAGATATGAAATCCCCAAATACATAGTTAATGGTCTAAATTGTCGCACCTTGTTTATCAGTTTACAGAAGTTTTAAAATACCCCAATTTAACTTATTCATTCATAAAAATATCATTATAAATAGAAATTAATTCAACATAAAATATATATATATATACATAAAATATTAGTGTGTATATATCTAATAAAAATATCAGTCTACTAAAAAATTAGTTTAAACTGAATACTAAGAAGGTAAAAGGGGGCCTGGGGGCGCAGCCCCCAGTAAAAGCCAGACTCTTAATACAACAAAATTGCTTCTAGAAATTAATTTAGAGCAATCTTCACATTTATTTCTTAGTTTCACCAATAAATTTCCTTCATTTCGTTAATTCAAAAAAGATCCGGATGGTTTTACTGCCGGATCCGGATCTGCAATATCCGGCAGGATCCGGATCCGGATCAGGGGTTGGGCGAGACCGAGATTTCACCGAGACCGAGACCGAGAACGAGACCGAGACCAGGGTACCGAGACCGAGACCGAGACTGGCCAACTCTCGGCTTTTGGGCGAGACCGAGACGGAGACTAGCAATTTTAAGCTTAAACTTAATTTTTTCCAGTTTTTAAGGCTTAGGCCCAGTATTTGGGGCTTTAACACATAAACATAAGGTTCCCGCACCTCGTCAGTTAATTTTTGTTGCATTAATTTAAAAATTTCGCTGAAATTTGATATTTTCAAAAAATTTCCGGTCTCGGTCCGAGACCGAGACTTTTGGGTGAGCGAGACCGAGACCGAGACTGGTCAAGTCTCGGCTTTTGGGCGAGACCGAGACCGAGACTCCCAACCCTGACCGGATATCCGGTCGATCCCTAATACGTAATGTACGACAACACAGAACACAACGTAAATACATAGTACATGTAATTGAGAAGGAATCTGATGAAACAAGGAATATTCCAGGACTAACAAAATTTTGTATGGAAATTTAAAACTATACTGCGCAAAGAATTAAATGTTTGCATGGCGTTTAAATGACAAAATTTAAAAATATTCTCAATTTCTGGGGGTTCTGCTCACCCGACCCCCCGATTTGAATGTTACCGTACCTCTTTTTGGCTTTAAAACTTTAAGCGTGAACCATAGAAAAGTTTAAAATCAATAGTTCAATGTTTAATACATTACGTAATGCACTTTAAATTGTTTGCAAAAAGCATGAAACAAATTAATATCAACTTGTAGCAATCAGCACAATTAACAACATAACGCAGACAGGCGAGGATAGGGGGCAGCCCACAGCAGAAAAATTTTAAAAATATACAACGTTTGAAATCCATTTTCATGGTATATTAAGCTGTGCACATAAAGTTTGCGACATGGTCTCTGCCTCCTCTTCCAATGTCCAGGCAGCAGAAATATGCTCTCAACTCAGACAAACAATGACCACACAGATGGAGACTCCACATGAGTGCAAGAAAAGCTCAAATAAGCCTCTTCATGAACCACTCACAATGAATTATATCAGTTGAAGCTTACGCTGGCAGGAGAAACTATCCGATATAAAAATACATGTGAAAACACAAAGCTACGAGTGCAATAAATGCCAAAAATACAGCTAATACATCAACTATACTGTAGCCAGGTGTTAATGCACCAAGAGGCAACGAGTTAACCTCATCCGCCATTTCGTAAAGAACTTCAACACCATCCTAAAATATACAAAAGAATGAATAAATGCTCCGATGGAGCATGGAAAATGCAATATGACTGACACTGGGTTTTAAGCGGACAGAACACTAGATTTTAAAACGTTAATATGGGAGGGCAGGTTGTAAATGGCGAGAGGGCTAGGTTAAAAGGGCACTAATATGGACCAGCTTCGCTGAACAACCCATATTCGCGGAAACTGCCCAGATTGATGCTGACGCCAGTTCTTCAGTAACAGCTTACCAGTGTATTTTTCGCCGACGGCTTATGTGTAATGTGACACACCTCGCCAAAAATTTTTGCTATTTTTAAGAAAAAAGTGTGTAACTACCTAAAAATTTCTAATTTTCTCACGTTTTGTTTACCGCGTATTATGTAGGGGCGCGATAGCGCCCCTACATAATATGGGTGTAAAGGCGTCTGCGCGGCCCCCTGGAGACGTTCGTCAAGTCAGCAGAAGAGATTTAACTACAAATTAGAATTTTGATGCCACTGGATAGCCCTGAATTTGTAGTATGTGTAGTCACTTTCCTTTTAATTAGTAGTTGTAAGGTTAATGAGAAATCAACGTTTGAAATTTCATATCTTTAACATGTGGAATGTGCGTTTCTCCAGCATATGTGACGCAGTCACGTGACCAAATCTGAGTCACATGTGCAGCACAGACATACGTCTTATGTGTTAAAGATATGAAATTTCAAATGCTGATTTCTCATTAACCTTATAACTACAAATTAAAAGGAAAGTGACTACACATACTACAAATTCAGGGCTATCCACTGACATCAAAATTGTAATTTGTAGTTAAATCTCTTCTGCTGTCTTGACGAACGTCCCCTGGAGACCGTGTTGGCATGGTGCCAGCTAATTAGAGGTTCGGGAGGGGTAAAAATGTTACCATCGTAAAGTACTCGAGTAGTACTACAAGTATCACCATACTTTTGGTTAAAATTCCAGACTTCAAAATTTTGCACTAGGCGGGAGTTACCGTGCGTTTGTTTTTTTCTCGGCTAATAACGCTTTTCGGAAGTTGGGAAAACTCACTCTAAACAGCGTTTTCCGGCGTTTTGGTTGGGGGCATATATAGTAAATCGACTACGCTCGTTTCAATGGGCATATCGCTGAAACCGACGGAAGTGACCACTGGTCACTACAGCCTATGGGGCCTATTGACCACTGGTCAAACGGCCTAAAACTGCGTTTTCCGGCGTTTTGGTCGGGGGCATATACAGTAAATCGACTACGCTCGTTTCAATGGGCATATCGCCGAAACCGACGGAAGTGACCACTGGTCACTACGGCCTTCGGGCCCTATTGACTGGTCAAATGGTCTAAAACAGCGCTTTTCGGCGTTTTGGTTGGGGGCAATGTAGTAAATCAACATTGCTCGTTTCGATGAGCATATTGCTGAAACCGATGGAAGTGACGATTGGTCACTATGGCCTCGGGGCCCTATTGACCACTGGTCAAATGGCCTAAAACAGCGTTTGTAGGCGTTTTGGTTGGCGGCATATATAGTAAATCGACTACGACTACGCTCGTTTCAATGGGCATATCGCCGAAACCGTCGGAAGTGACCACTGGTCACTACGAACTAGGTGGTCTACTGACCAGTGGTCAAACTCCCTAAAACTTAGTTTTTCGGGGTTTTAGTTGCGGATATTTTTATATAGTAAATCGACAACCCTCGTTTTAATGGGCATATTGCCGAAACCGATGGAAGTGACCAGTGGTCACTACGGCCTACTGACCACTGGAAACGCATCCAGCATAACCCGGAAAATTAAGTTATGCCGGCTAATTAAACTAGTTAAGTTAAACAAGAAAAATTTTGAAAATTTCGCTTTCTGATATTTTCACTGCTAAATTCGGTACCAAAGGGGGATCCACTTTTTTGATGGGGGATTTCGTTCATAGAGGCCTCCTCTAGCCAATTCTCCCCCGGCCTCGACATACGAGCTAATCTTAAGGCCAATGTTTAACAACATTGGAATATTGTCAGAGAATCTTTAAAGTGCTAAGAGGACAAGAAAGTAAAATGCTCCTCCGGAGCATGGAAAAGTAATATGGGTGGATAGGGTGAGGTTGCGAAATCAAGAGAGGACTAGTTTTGAAAATGCTTAATTGGGCTAGGTTCTGAAAAAAGGAGGACTAGGTTGTGGGCGAACTAATATGGGCACAGCGGCGCCGAACAACCCATATTCGCGGGCATGCACGCTTCGCTTCAGCGTTTGTTACATATATATGTCGCGTTACAGGAGAGAGTTTGTGCAAACCTCTAGTTTGAACGTTCATACCACGAGCTCTTGGTTTGAACGTTATTTGAGAGAGTCTTATTCTACGCTTGCGTTAGGCCAGTAAGTAACTACGTATGTCAGACGTCTACAAGTTTATGATTGATTACAATCATAATATGACATTATTTTATACGTACGTATGTACGCAATTATAATGCACAATACAACACCGACACAACAAGTCAATGTACTCCGTGTGTGTTCTTAAGTATACAGACATGCCTGTTCTACTTAAGTGCCCATGTTAAAGTAATATTTGTACACTCCGTTTTCAGTTACTGTGTTTTAGTTACTTTACTTTAGTTAGTTTCTTTTAGTTACGTTTATCGCAGGAAACTTAAGTAAGCGTCAAGAATTAACACACATTGTTTCACTGAACAATAGTGATATTCATAAATTCACAAGTCTCAAGTTCGTATCAAAAAAGTCTATAGTTTCAGAATTTTCTGTATCTATCACAGTATTAAAATTTGAACTTTTAAACATCTATGCAGTAAGGAAAGTTCTAAAAACTTCGCAGTATACTATAATATACTATTATAAAGACAAACCTTTGTGCAAACGTTGTGGTCTCTTTTTAGTCTCCTAATTTAACAAGAAAGGTTGACCTTTAACCTCAAAACATTTAATACACTCAACCGCACGGATCTAGAGCTATATGTGGAATTCGTACGTAAGACTTGTATTGTGCATTATAATTGCGTACATACGTACGTATAAAATAATGTCATATTATGATTGTAATCAATCATAAACTTGTAGACGTCTGACATACGTAGTTACTTACTGGCCTAACGCAAGCGTAGAATAAGACTCTCTCAAATAACGTTCAAACCAAGAGCTCGTGGTATGAACGTTCAAACTAGAGGTTTGCACAAACTCTCTCCTGTAACGCGACATATATATGTAACAAACGCTGAAGCGAAGCGTGCATGCCCGCGAATATGGGTTGTTCGGCGACGCTGTGCCCATATTAGTTCGCCCACAACCTAGTCCTCCTTTTTTCAGAACCTAGCCCAATTAAGCATTTTCAAAACTAGTCCTCTCTTGATTTCGCAACCTCACCCTATCCGCCCATATTACTTTTCCATGCTCCGGAGGAGCATTTTACTTTCTTGTATATGTATGTATATAAGCATTGGTAATGGGAACTAATTATTTCCCCGTGTTTTCGAAGCAGTCTCTTTACAAGTGAAAATTGAAAACTCAAATTTACAGCAAAAATTGGTGAAGCTTTACCAAATCAACAAGACAAAGTTAAAAAATTAAGCAATTATAACCCAACGAGCTGCTTTCATAGGTACGTACTGCGTAGCTAGAGAAAGGAAAGGCAGCAACAAGATTTAGTTGGGATGATTTGACTTGATAGAACGAATAAAAATTTATTAAAATTAAAAACGCAAATTTACGTATCTGAAGGGAAGTGAATGAATGAACAAATGTAAAGGTAACTGATTTGATTGTTAAGAATATAGAAAAAGCGAGTTATTTCCGTATACAACACCAAAAATGAAAATGGAATGGTGTAGAAGGGGGTCTAGGGAGGCGAAGCCCCCCAGAAACTGTAAATATGTGGAATCAAATTAAAGTGCATAGGAAAAAGATCCCACGATTTGGCAAAACTTGTTCAAAGTTTCTGTGTAACGTTACACAGTCGCCAAAAATTTTTTGCTATTTTACAGAAAAGTGTAATTACACGCGTTTTTGAGCAAAAAACACTGCAGTTTACCAATTTGTGAGCATAACACTGCGTCCGCAACTATATATGTAGCTGTGCTCGGAATAGTTAATTATATACGTACTTGAGATAACACGCATTATATACAAGAATAAAAATGCGCCGATGGAGCATGAAAAATGCAATATAGGTGACACTGGGTTTTAAGCGGACAGAGGACTAGGTTAATAGCGTACTAATCAGGGTTGGGCGAGACCGAGATTTCACCGAGACCGAGACCGAGAACGAGACCGAGACCAGGGTACCGAGACCGAGACTTGCCAAGTCTCGGCTTTTGGGCGAGACCGAGACCGAGACTAGCAATTTTTAGCTTAAACTTAGTTTCTTCCAGTTTTTGAGGCTTAGATCTAGTGTTAGGAGCTTTAACACATAAACATACGGTTTCCGCACCTCGTTAGTCAATTTTCGTAACACTGATTTAAAATTTTTGCCGAAATTAGATGTTTTCAAAAAATTTCCGGTCTCGGTCCGAGACCGAGACTTTTGAGTGAGCGAGACCGAGACCGAGACTGGCCAAGTCTCGGCTTTTGGGCGAGACCGAGACCGAGACTCCCAACCCTGGTACTAATATGGACCAGCTGAACAACTCATATTCGCGGAAACTGCCCGGACTGATGCTGGCGGCAATTCTTCAGTAACAGTTTACCAATTTGTGAGCATAGCTCTGCGTCTGCAACCATATATACAAGAACCAAAATGCTCCTTCGTCCCATGTAAAATAAATATGAGTATATACTCTCAGGCAGGTTGTACAAACACGGAAACTAGCCTGTAAAATGCATATGAGTGGCGTTGAGATTGTCAATTAAGGAAATACAAGTTGCAACGGCTTAACGTATGAGCCTGTCCTACAACGAGGCTCATATTGGCGTATGTCATAATATAATTTGTCGATATTTGACCTTCATATAAATAGCACGTAAAGCTTTTCATTACAAGATTGTCCTTCCCACATCTTGTCGCAAAGACATTATACTGTGCATACGCATTATACGGCATGCCACTCTGCGCTCTGACTCAGAGCCAGTTACAGACGCAGAGCTATGCTCACAAATTGGCAAATTGTTACTGAAGAATTACGTATGTGAGAGTAGTGTGTCATAGTGTTCCGAGAATACAGTAGGTGTACTATAGTGCTTCCGGAAATAGCCCATCGGCTTATTTTTGTTGCGTACTCCAAGAATATATATGGTTTTCATAGGCAAAAATCTGTAGTTATTAACGTTAACAAAACCTCCTTACCAGACGTCAAAGCGGAGAACCGGAAAAAACATCAAATTAATACAACTTACAACACAACTTAATTATAGGGGAGCGCGAGAGCGCTCCCCTATAATATGGGTGTAAAGGGCTCAGTGCGGCCCTTGGAGACCCGTTCGAGCTCCGTGCCAGCTAAATACTCAACGAAACTGGACAATTTTGGTATCGTTGGAATCTACACGACGAGTACTACAAGTCGCAAAAAAGTTTTGGTCAAAATTTCCAACTTTGAAAATTTTCGCTTCCGGGCAAGTTAAATCCGTTTGTTTTTTTTCCGTGTAAGTCACGCTTGGAAAAATGCAATTTTCTGTCGCAGTGTTAGAACGATCTGGGCATTTTCAGCAGGTGAAGTTTGGTTTTTCTGAACGTATATACCCTGAAAGTGAACCTTTTTGATATTTTTTCGCTGCCCGGCCCGGCCGGCCACCTGTACGGCCGGCCAAAAGTGGACTTGGCGCTAAAATGGCCAAAAATGGCCAATTTTTTGTCAAAGCTACAGGACTCAGGGAAGACGCTAGAGAGACGTGGTTTGTTGCATAAGGATCTACGGAAGGGTTTATATGTCCTAACGAGGGCGATTTTTGATATCTGGCCAGGATCGTTCTGGCGGCCGGCCCAAAGTTGGTCTGGCCAAATAGCCATTTTCGGAAAATTTCTAAGTCCCAACTCTACAGGAAATAGTCAAAAATAGGCCTAAATATGCTGTTTTGGGCCATATAGTGGGACGCATATAAGGGTTATCGGGGTCGCTGAAAACGATGAGCATAGTCGCAGCGCTGTGCGGTGCTGCTATCGTGCTGTACTGTTATGCAGCAACCATAGCACGCTGTCTGTAGACTGACCGTAATCGGCTAAACATATGAAACTTGGTGATAATTGTGTCTGTAGTAAGGAGGAACTGTAGCTATGTTAGTTAGTACACTCTGTAGCTTCCACCGTGCTGTATGTGCTGCCCCAAACACAGCACAACAACAACAACAACAACAGTATTTATTGGCTGAAAGTCACATCTCTAGTCTCCCACAGTAGTAGCCAAAGTGAACACATGCAACAAGGGCACGGACCACAGATTATATAAATCTAAACAGCAATTATAAATCAAACAATCAAAAATACACTGAAACGTTATCAAATATATGTGTAGTGTACGTATATATATAAGTAACAAAAGTAAAATGTCAGAACAAAGCAAAGAAATTGACCAATAAGCAGATAAAAACAGAAAACATACACAATTGGCGACGATCTTTTTATACTAATCTATGCTGTATTTAATAAAGTCATTCAAATCTGCAGCTTCAAGTGTTTTTTGAAAATTTCTAAGTTAGGGGCACAAGCTAAGTGTGGTCCCAACTGATTCCATCACTCTACTGCTAAAGAAGTGCTTCCTACATTCTAGTCGGGCCCTAGGCATCTGAAGTTTAAGGGCATGTCCCCTTGTACCAGAAATGGGAGCGTACGTAAAAAATTCAGCTGAATTTACTTGGTCTATCTGATGAATTATTTTAAACGCTTGTGTGAGATCCGCCTTAATTCTACAGGCTTCCTAATAATTCAAGACCCGCTATTTTGAGACGGTCCTTATACGCCAAATTTGCACGATTTCTGGTATTCGTTTGGTAAACCGTCTTTGAACGATTCTCCAGCTTGATAATATCCTGCTTGAGTAAGGTGACCAGACGCAAGAATTATACTCTAAAATTGGTCTGACATAAATCGTAAACATTGCTACTTTAAAAATTTCCAAGTCACGACAATAGAAAGTCCTAAAAATGGAGGCCAGCCCTTTGGTAAGCTTTTGCGCAGATTTTATCACAGTGAATGCTAAGAATTTTAAATCTGTTGTGACATAAACACCTAAATCCTTCACAATCTCTGATTTTGGTATCACACAGTCTTTAACAACATATCCACCAGTAAAGTAAGGAGCGC
>JASAND010003476.1:0-50567 GCA_030248195.1 Trissonchulus latispiculum | reverse complement strand
AAATGTGGTCTCACTTTTGGGCCATTTTGGGGCGTCTTTTCTCAGTTAGATTTTTGTATTAGCTTGTATATTCGGTAGGTAAGGCTTTTCTAAGATTTATTGGGTAGGTAGATAGACTTTTTAAGTATGTATATTTCAGCAAATTTGGGGTAGGTCTTTTATAATTGAGTCTCTGCTCTTCATCGGCGGTTAAACTCCGTTCGATAGGATTCACTTAGGTCTTTTTGGCGAGGTTAGTTAGGTCGACTGGAACTACATCTCCTCCAGGTTCGACGTTCTCCTTGTGCACAGTTTCCCACTCGTAAAGTTTGGTTAGTTCGTACACTTCCAACTTTACATTAGGCTGCCAGTCCACGACCTTATTTTTAATTTTTATTCAGCTTTTAGTAATTTTTCCTCCGGTTCTCTTCTTTTTATAGGTCTTTGTTTTTAACTCATTTTTCTGATCTCACGCATTTTTCTTAACTTTTCTGTACGTTTTCCTGCGGTTTTAACGGAATTTCTGGAGCAGTGTATACGGTACGTATACATTGATATTTGGTTAGGCCACGTTACGTGTGACTAACTGTCATCTATGTCGGTTTTGCATTCTCCTGTGAAATCGTCAAAGGCCACAGCTAAGCCGGGTGATCCGACTAGCTCGAGTGACTCGATGAATAAAAGGCCTTTAAATCAGAATGGTTTTGGGCGGCTTACGTCAAGCCAGCCGGCATTGAGCAAGAGATCCTCTACTCAATTAGCGTCTAGCCGGGCATCCTCAAGCCAAGAGCTTGACGGTGCAACATCTAGTAGATCGGTACTCCGGTCCGATACGGCTAAGAATAAAGCTTCCTCGAAACAAGAGGTTGACGATGACGCCTTGGATCCGGGTAGCCCGGATACCCAACATGAGGACGGGACCTCTAATAACCCGGGCGAATTTCAGTGTCCGGTTTCGGAAGAACCCAGTAAAGACGACTGGGACGAACAGGCAACTGTTCGTGAAAAACTAGAGTATGTCCGACGCAAACTAGCCCGCATCGGAGCTGACCTCCGGCGGCAGGAGACTAACACAGATGTACCAGGGAGGTCCCTACCCGGTATGTTAGACGTAAAATACTTACGTGCGTTTTTAACCCAATTGGAACTGGAATTATTTCAGCAACGACCACGGCTGGGTTCGGACAGCACGGTTATGCGCCGCCAACCTGGCATTATGCCATTTTTACCATATACTCGCCCTAAGATACAGCAGAGGGATATATCCAGATCTTCGGGACCCAGTGAACCGGCGGCTCCGGTACAACGGTTCCGGTCTACAGCGCATATAGACCTGACCCGTGCAAAGCAAACGAAACGGGCAAGCAGTAGCCAACGACCGGGCGGCAGCGACCCCGACGCGGAACCTGACCGGAAACCACGGGTACGTGGACCGATGGATAACTGGATGGTCCCGTTGCGGGATCCAACCCCAGCTCCAGCTCAACCTCCGGTCCCGCGACGGGACACGGAAGGAATGTTCCGGATACGTGATATGACCAACCAAGAATTCGGCGGGATTCGCGGACTTATTACAGGCATGGATAGCGGGGCTCCAAATGGAAACATGGGAAGCATTAGAGCATACGTTCCCTCGGGTATGTATTGAGTTACTCCGTTTGTGGCCAAGTCCCAGAGAGGACCCAAATGCGGGCGCGCCCCCATATCAGATGGGACAGCCCCCTATGACGAGGCATCCGAGTCCGGAGCCCGTCTATCGTGGTCGGGGGAATGAACGGAGAGCACCACCCCTAATCGACCTAGACGCATCTGATGACCAGATGAGGGAAGAAATCAGGGAATCACCCCGCCGTCGAAGGGAATATTCTCATCAGTCTAGAACCTCGTCACGGGCCCACCAGTCCCCACCGCCGGTACAGCGGATGTCGAGCCCTCGCAGGTATTCCCGTGAACGGGAATACAGTGCGCCCCGTAGAGAACGGTCGGAGCGACCGCAAACTCGCGAAACCCGAGAGCCATCCTCATACGAGAGCTTCAAGCATCTGGGGGAATATTTGAAAGGCTTCAAAGGCGTTAAACCCTTTCAAGGATCTCAAAGCAACATCAAGTTTACCAGCTGGCTCGCTAATTTTGAAACCACGGTTAAGGTACATGACGTACCCTCTAACATGAAGTACAGAATTTTGTGGACATTGTTGGATGACAAGGTCAAAGAATCTATGACCCCATGTCCACCTGACACTCTTGAGGATCTAGTGACTAGAATCCGTCAATTGTACGAGCCATTGCCGGTAACAACGGAGCAATACGCGGAGCAATTCTACAGTCGAATGCAGGAACCACAGGAAAAACCGCACGATTATATGGCAGCGTTACGCTTGCTAGCGGTTCAGGCTTTTCCGTTCGAAACTGGGTTCGATCGAGAAAAGAAGGTGGTCGCTCAGTTTAAATGAGGTCTGAAGTCTGAGCTGCGATCTAGAATGGCCGCTCCTCTGGCGGACATCCAATTCTGGCCTCATGTACGAGAGAACGACCTAATAACTCGAGCTCTACATATCGTAGAGTCGGTTCAGGTGGAGTTGGACCGGGAACAGGCCGTTACGGTCTTTAGTGCCCAAAGTCAGGGTCCACAATGCAACAACGCTCTACAGGGGAGACCCCAACAGAGCCAGCGGAACCAGCAAAACCAACAACAACATTCGCAGCAGAGCCAGAATCGCAACCAAGGTTATCAGCGCAATGATGAGCGACCACCCCCACGTCAAGCACCGGGTAGGTGCTGGTATTCTAGTGGGGCATAGACAGCAACAATGTCCAGACTATCTGCAGTATCTGAGCCAGAACGGCCAGAACCAGAACCAGAGCCAGGCAAGGGGCAATGTTCACCCACAATACCGTGCTCGCGACCAGGAGGGTAACCCTCCTGCCCGGAGTCGCTACGACCCAGCACCAGCATCAAGACCACCATCAAGACCAGCATAACCAAGATTTCCGTAACCAGCAGGGTTCTCAAAGGCAGCAAGGCCAACAGGCCCAGCAAGGCCAGCAACAGAGGCAGCCGGTGCGGCCGCGCTCTATAAGCAGAGGCTATGTGGGCCCACGCCGGTATGAAGGTTTCCCAGAGCAGGGAAACGAGGAGGAGGGGCGCGGGCAGTAGAGCTGGACCCGTGTCCCGCACCGGCAAACCCGTCTGGCGGAATGGTCTGTGCGGTGCAAGCAACTAGTACTAACCTTATTAACATGATCGAGTCAATTAAGAACGACCCTTGCTGGAATCGTGGTGGCATCTGGAGTAGTGACTCCGAAAGTGACAGCGAGGCCGAACACCTAGAAGGGGCTGACCCCCTTCCGGAAAAAGATTATATCCACCCAGTTTTCGAACTTCACGCTCGGGCGACCCAAGCGGTGAATCCATGGAAATGCAAATGCAAAACCTGCAAAGAGAAACGGGAACCTGTGTGCTTGTATTTGAATCAAGACAGGAATCGGGTCGTGAATCCATGGAAATGTCCGTGTAAGACCTGTAAACAAGTACGGAGACTGCCCGAATGGTTCCCAACGGAGGAAGTGGTCCTAGCTAATGGTGGCTTCCCCGATGCGGGTGATGTCATCTACGACGGCGAAGATAACCTTCGGCCATATAAATACTGGAATAGATGGCGCAAGGAAGTGATACCCTTCGGCGATGGAGGAGCCTGCGAACGTAAGCCTAGCGTGCCTGAGCGGAAGAAATGGCCACGGGCACCGGGAACAGAATGGAATATGCTTCATAGCATACGAAAAGCCATTTAGTGGCAGGAAAATAACGCCGCCATGGCTGCTCAAACCCGAGCCAGGCTTACGTAAGACCTCAACATCCAAGGAGGTCCAGACAGACCCTATTCGGATTATATTGCCGTTACGGCAATGGAAACTGTCGATCACTGAGGACCAGCCTGCGGTAGGGGCTAATCGCAAAAGCCCTGGGGAAGACCAGGCACCTGTAAATGGGGAGCAAGCTAAAAGCACTGGGGACGGCCAACCTACGGGTAATGGGCTTTCAGCAGTAAGCACTGGGGATACCCCAGTAGCTGACATTTCTACCTCTACCCAGGTGGTACCTGAGACTCCAGCTAGTAAACGACAACCACCCAGAATAGTGGTCACTGATGCGTCTCCACCGAAACGAGGGGGCAACCTACAGCCATGGGCCACGGCCAATAATCCAACAAGGAGAGAACTCACGGAAAACGCCTCTGACGACGAAACATAGGGTTCAGGATTAACTCTTGCCCCTGTTGAAGTTCACGGTACTGGAGATACACCAGTAACGCCATTAAAACTTCGAAAAGACACGGACGGCGAATGGGAACAAGTAACCCGAAGGTCAAAAGCCTCCTCAGGTACTGAGCAGGCAGCGGTCCCCACACAGAACAGATTCGCTCTGTTAGAAGTGCCGGACTATGCACCTATCAGACATGGCTGGGCGGTCGTGACCCAGGCGGTCGAGCAGGCCCATGTGGTAGCCCAGTCTATTGGGGAGCAGATCCAACAATTGTCCGTGAACGTAACGTCCGTGACGGATCAGGTACGTCAGTCTATGCAAGAGTTTGAACAACTCTTAGCTGAATTCGCCCAAAAGGACTATGAACGTACACTGGAGCTTCAACAAAAGGGACTGCTCCGTGAACCGGACCAACCCATTTGGTCCGAGGACCCCCACAGCCAAGGAAAGGCAGACGTAGCGTACGACTCAGTGACCCTAACGAGATTATAGTACTGGACAGTACACTATTGGAAGAGGACCCAGTGCCTACTCAGCACGAAGTTACTTCCGCTAAGGTGGATGGCGCTATAGGACAGCAAACGGACGGTACAGTAGCACCACCAGAGGTGGCTGATACACCCACGAATCCATTTGAAAATGGTACAGCCACGGTAAATCAGCAAGAAGTGACTTCTACTGATATTGGGACTAAGTACGGCATATGGGACCTAGAAGAACAACTTCGGGCTGCTTTCAACCCAGTCAGACGAGTTGATTTTGATCTGGAAGCCGAAACAAGTGACAACGAGGAAGCTAGTGGGCAACCCACGGCTCAAAATAAACACCTAAATAGAGCGGTACTCTCTGTTTTGAACGGGACAGCGCCATTCTTTGTGTCACAGTGTACCCATATGGCTTTGAAGAAAAGCCCTTACTTTATCGTGGAGGTTAAGGGCATTAAGACTCTAGCCCTGTTGGACACAGGTGCTAATATTTGCTTGATGTCCAAGCAATTCTTCGACCAAATTAACGTTAATAACAGTTTACATTTGGACGAGACAAAGGCTACAGAGGTAGCCACGGCTGCCGATGACCGGAGCCTAGCTATATTGGGTGCAACCAAGATCTCGTTTAAGCTACATGGCGTTTGGTACGAATATAATTTCAATGTCAGGAATAGCTTGCAACAAGATTTTATTATCGGTTATGATTTCCAGGCGGACCATAATTGGGTGATATTCCCACACCAACACCTTCTGCTCTGTGACAAGAAGAAGGTGCCTTTACTAACCCCAGGTGACCTGCAGGCGTTGGCTAATCGTTTCAGTATAGCCGTATCGTGTACGGTCTATTACTGCATGAGGGAGACATGCAAGCTACCTCCACGATCTGAGGTTATGGTGCCGGTCCGTTGCTGGCTCAGCGGAGCAGCAAAACCTGCTGTAAACCAAGCAGTCGTATTCGAACCATCAGATGAGGTCTTAGTAGACTATGAGGTCTACCCTGTACCTGGAGTCCTGGAAGTGTCCTCTCAAGTAAACTATATCAAAGTTTACAATCCTTTGGACAGAACGGCGCAGTTACCTAAGGGGTTATCCCTAGGACAGGCAGAACCAGTCACTACGGTGACCGAGCGACAAGGGTTCCGCTATGCAGCCGAATTGGGAGTGAACTTTGCACAGATTCACCCTGATTTAACTGGGTGGGCGACTCACCCAGCGACTCGGGTACAGGAAAAAGAACTGCGACATGCTCTCACGGAGGTCGAGAAACTAGAACCCTACCATCCAGGCAATACAGTCCCTATGGTTAATAGCGTTGGTAATGCTATACCAGTTCCACGGTGGGTTGACCCCACTGTATGCGCAGTCCAGGAGGATCAAACATGGGGTTACGAGGAGCCACCGGCATTGACGGATAAAGGCCTGCAGGCTTTTAATGACCTGCATTATTCGGCTGACGAAATGACTTTGCAACCTATGCCCTCATTGGAGGAAAGTCAACAATTTGTCGACGAGAACGTCGACTTTGACTCCATGATCCTAGATGAGGAAGGCAAAGCGAAATTGCGGGATATACTGGTCGAATTCTATGACGTGGTCGCCCGACCGGGTAACCCGGGTCGGACCAAAGTCGACCAGCATGTCATCGATACAGGCAAAGAGGGTCCTGTGAAAGGACGATCTTACCGGTATAATCCCAAGGACAAAGCCGAGATTGAAAAGCATATCCGTGCAATGCTGGACGAAGGGGTCTGCTCACCCTCTACTAGCCCCTGGTCCTCACCCTGTATTCTGGTCGGCAAGAAGGATGGTATTACACGTTTAGTAATCGATTACCGACGCCTAAGCAAAATTACGAAAAAGGATAGTTATCCTTTGCCCAAGATTGACGAGATCCTGGATCAACTCCAGGGCGCCGTCATATTTTTGACTATTGACTTAGCAGCAGGATACTGGCAAGTCGAGGTCTACCCCGAACATCGTGAAAAGACAGCCTTTGTGTCACACATGGGCCTTTTCCATACGAACGTCATGCCGTTCGGGTTGTGTAATGCACCCGCAACATTCCAACGGCTAATGGAAAAATCTTGACAGACTTACCAGTGTATATAGATGACGTTCTGATTCCATCTACAGACCAGGATTCACACTTAAAAATGCTCAGGTCGACCCTAGCGCGTTTACGGGAAAATGGGCTGCGTATCAAGCTTAAGAAGTGCTGCTTTGCACGGGAATTTGCACGGCTTTTCTGGGCCATTATGTAGGCCGCCATGGCATCAGCGTTGACCCGGACAAGGTGAAGGCAGTGTCCCAGCTTAGCCCACCCAAAGACGTCAAAGGCATTCGGTCTTTTCTGGGAATGTGTAGCTACTATTCGTATCGAACTATGCTAAAGTCGCATCGCCACTGACGGACCTGTTGAAGAAAGGGGTACACTTTGTCTGGTCCGACGCTTGTCAGCAAGCCTTTGAGGAACTCAAACGGCATTTGACGCAAGCGCCAGTCCTGGCTTTTTCTGATTTTGACAAAACTTTATACGTTTCGACTGACGCTAGCAAGAGGGGTTTCGGAGTTATCTTGGAGCAACAGTTCTCTGTTCCTCGGAGTCTGGACAAGCCGAATGGACCGCGAGTGTTACGCGAGCGGCCAGTTGCATACGCTAGTAGAACCCTAACCCAAGGCGAGAAAGGCTATTCCGCTACGGAAATGGAAGCCTTCGCAGCGTTATGGGGCTGTCAGAAGTTTCGGCATTACTTGTCCGTTAAGCAGTTTGTACTGCGTACTGACCATCAAGAAGTAAGGGACTTACTGAATAACATAAAAGCCTTGGGACAAGGCAGACTGGCGAAATTTGCGACCCGTATGCTTGAATTCGATTTTGTCGTGGAATATCGACCAGGCCGAGAGAATGCAGGACCAGACTGTTTGTCTAGACTAGATCCGATCGATGAGCCCGAGGACAGCGAACAGGAAACTACAGCTGTCATGTACCCTCCAGAGGTGTACGCGTTGACAGCGGCCCTCCCGGCTCCACCGACCCTGCTTACTTGGAAACGCGAACTTCGAGATGAAGAAGAATTCGCGATTCTGTTGGACTTTTTGGAGCAGAAGCGGTTACCGGCTAACCGACAAGAAGCTCAAGAGGTTAGAAAGTTACGTTCTACCTTTTTCATACGAAACTGGGTGCTTTATCGTTGGCACTTGAATAGGCACGCAGAAAGGAGAGGGTTACCCTTTCCTACGGTAGTTGTCCCGAAAATCCAACGAGAACAACTATTGAAGGAAGTGCATTCTGATTTTACAACAGGGGGGCATCGTGCCTAACAGAATGCCATGGCCAGTCTAGAAACCAGGTACTGGTGGCCACGAATGTCGCAGGACCTCGAGGACTATATTGCTAATTGTAAATCTTGCGCCAAGTTTAGCCAAGGTCCTCGCCGACATCAAGCTACCATGCAAAATACGGTAGTGGTACGGCGACCATTGGACGTGGTCGCTATGGACGTTATGCATTTCACTCAGAAAGAGACAAATCGAGGTAACACTTGTGTCCTGTGTATAGTCGATTACCTCACGCGTTACGCGGAGGCGTTTGCTATGCCTAACGAGAGAGCCGAAACCACGGCATACCACGGGGTTTTTTCATTCAATCTTAAACCTTATCTCCCTAACCTATGACTAGTAAAGTATAGTCCTGGGTCATCTATTTCTTTTCTTAATATTTTTAATTCATTATAGACCCCAAGTTATAGGGTTTTTCCATTTCATAAAATTTACCTAGGTGGTTTTCCTTTCTCTACTACGATTCCTTGGTTTTGTGGTAAATTATTTAAGGAGGTCCTGCCCTGCTTTCTCTTTCTATTATGTACGGTTATATGTACTCATATAAGGCGTATATACCGGTATGTGTGTCTCTAATCCTTATGTGTGTAGTTTATCTGGTTTCTCCCCTTACGTAGGCTGATAGTAGGTAGTTCACCCTCTCTGTATGTGTAGTTTCTTTCACCTTTCATTCTTTTCTTTCACATCTATCATGCTTTCACCATCTGCTAGATTTTTCACATTTTTCTGAGGCTGAGCTTAGATTACTGTGCCTGCTTGGGAACGCATTAAGCCCTGGGTAACCCGTTGCACGACTTCGCATGTACTACAGCTGTTAGGGAAGGTACTGTACAGTCAGGTTGGTACCGGTTTTGGGAATACGTAGTAAGGGTGCCTTACTGCGTGCTTTGACTGGCATCTAGTCGAAGTCACTTCAGCTAGCTCTTAGGCCAGAACTCTCTTGCAACACATGTTAACCATGTCGTTGTTGACCCGGAAGCCTCAGGCAAGACGTTTTGGGGCTTCAAACCGGCAATATCCGACAACATCTTGGTACGAGGTGTCGAGGATATGGCCAGTCCACAAGACTTCTATGATGATTGGGAAGCGAGGACCCCGCTGTCCGCGGTGGACTGCGACGCTTTTATCCGGGTCATCTGTAGACGGATTGGCCACGCGACTGAGAGGTGGAGGCGAGGTGACCTTGCCCCACCATTCTTTGGCACGGATTATTCACCTCCGGCCATGAGAGCGGCACCGCTACGGATGCTGACTAATGGAACAGGGGAATTTATAGCAGGCTTGGAACCCCCAGGCGAGGAGAAAAATGTTTACTACCCCTGTATCGGCGTGATCCATTATGATCCCTGCTCATCGCGCTCATTCATGCATGCCTATCGATCCGTCCAGTCCCTTATGGTTCCACTTCTGAGCCCTCATTGCTCAGACCAAGGTAACACCGGTGACCGGGTTACCTTTTGTACAGTTAATAGTCGTGACGATTATTTTCTGAGTAGTCCCAGTCCTTTCTATAACTATAACGGCGGAGGTTCATCAATCACGGCGGAAGTTTTCATCATAACGGCGGATGTTCCTACCTACCATCATTCCATCATTTGACTTTCCCTTACTTGGACTTATATTTCATTATATCATGTCTATATTTACTGGATTGGACTCTCCTTTATCTGGACTTAATTAATCCTATGGTACCTCTATTTTCCGGCTGTGACTCACCCTATTTTTGAGTATATTATCTGCTTTGGACTTACTTTATGCTCAAATTATGAAGAATCCCCTACTTGGACTATAAACTTGCTCAAATATTGCCTTACCGGATGTGACGACCCGATTGTGACTCTATTTGCTCAATACTTTGACTTTCCCAACGATTGTCTCCAGTATTACGATTAAGAGACGTTTACTGGACATACCATTCCTCAATGAAGACGATTCCCTATTTTTGGTATTTGAACTAGTATATAAATGTATGCTTTAATACGTGTATTTTCTTGTCATGTTTTATTAGTTGCGGTGTTACTAATGTTTAAAAATTAACCTTTTTCCGAGCATTCTTTTAAAAATTTAGAAGTTTTCTTAACTATATACTACCATTTTACCCTTTTCTTGAGTATTATTTTAAAAATTTAACTTAAATTGTATGTACCTTGTAGTGATTCTTGTCTGTGGTTCTTGCATAATTCTTGTCATATTGTGTCATTTTATTTAGCTTTCTACGTATTATGTGTATTTTTATAATCTAATCACAGTTTCTTACCACAAATTTTACTAAAAACATGGTTTTCCCTTTTTTCTTGAAGCTTTTCTTATTACTTTTGCAGTTTTATTAACGGGTTTGATTCATTTTGCGGGTTGTCTATTTTGTTACCCCCTGTTACCTGACGTAACGTCAGAGGATGTGTGACGTGCCAGTTAGGTCCTATTGTCTCCCCTACCTGCCGCCACTTTTTACCAAAATTATTTTATTTCATTTAGTAGTCCCAACTGTTCCTGCCCTATTGTACCCAATGTTTGGTTTTTACAGTCAAAATTTAATTTAATGTCAGTTTTGTGTCCCTCTTCAGTGCGCCAAAGTAGCTCCCCAATTATACGCCCCTTCCATCCTAGGGCCTGCAGCGCAGTTGGGAGGATCTTCTGCAAAATTTCTTATTTTAAAGGATTCTTACTTATATTTTAACCGGTGCTTCGCGTTTAAGTTAACTTCAAGATTCCAATTAACCCTCTCCTAATTTAATTTTATCTAATATCATAGTGCCACGAGGGTACTTGGGGACTTCTTTGTACCATTTTGGTTCTTCTTATACATGCTTAAGCATGTTTTGGACTACTTTGTAGTCCTCCTTTTAATTTTAATTACTTATAGTTTACCTAAAGACTCCACAAACTTACTCCTAACCTTACGCGAAACACTGGGATTTACTTACCTAATCTTAAAATTTACTAAATTAACCAATTCTACTAACCTTTTTGGTTCTTAAATTTTGTGGAAGATCCGAAGGGAAGTTAGGTAGTCGAGCGAGCTTAGGCCCACCCTCCCACCCAGCCGAAATTTGCGCTCTATGAGCTGTGCGAGAGGTTACCTCCGTACCTTAGCCTGAAGATGCTCTCATGAAGCTGACATTCCGGTTCTTTTCTTCTTTTTATAATCTGTTGTCTGTTTATATGGGTACTTGTACCTCGCCGTGACGGCTGGAGGACTGTAATTTTCCCAATTGCGCACCGTCCCAGTGGCAAAATAATGGCAGTTTCCAAGCGCATTTTTCTAGCTGGTCGCCACTAGTCCGCTGACGCCAAGCCAGCCTTAACTATGTCCCGATATTTTAGTCATGTTTAGTTAGTTTTCTTGTTTTTTATATCACTTTTTAACTTGTCATGTACTATACTTGTGTTTTTCGTACGTACGCTATGAGACCCATTTACCAAAAATTCGCCAAAAATTTTCTGGGTTTAAATTTTCGTCTATTTTTTTGGTTATGTCGGCCGTCGCAGGAGCTCAGGCGGTAAGCCCTGGGGAGTTGTAATGAGGCGGCGTGACGTCGGTCCTCTAGAAATATCAGTGTGTGTGTGTGTGTGTGTGTGTGTGTGTGTGTGTGTGTGTGTGTGTGTGTGTGTGTGTGTGTGTGTGTGTGTGTGTGTGTGTGTGTGTGTGTGTGTGTGTGTGTGTGTGTGTGTGTGTGTGTGTGTGTGTGTGTGTGTGTGTGTGTGTGTGTGTGTGTGTGTGTGTGTGTTTGTGTGTGTGTGTGTGTGTGTTTGTTTTTGTGTGTGTGTGTGTGTGTGTGTGTGTGTGTGTGTGTGTGTGTGTGTGTGTGTGTGTGTGTGTGTGTGTGTGTGTATGTGTGTGTGTGGTTTGAAATTATTTGAATTGAAATAATGTTAGAAATGATATTTTGAAAGTAATCTATAATGTGTATAATTTATTTTGAAAGTGTGTTGTGAAATTTGTCTGAAATTATTGTTTTGAAATTTGTGTGAAAGTTTCTTAGAAGTTTTATTGTGTGCGTGTGTAAATTATGCATATGTGTATCAGCCAGCCTAGTCAATAGGTGGCGCTGTATACTTGTCAATTTTTGCTAGAAGCCTCTCCTAGCATCCTGTCTTTCAAGGGGGTCTCAAAATTCATCCAATCAAAACCACCCACGCTGTCTCAAAACTTGTCCTGTCTAGACGTCTGGTTTTATTCAGTCTGGTGTTCTTCTCTCATTGCGAGTGGTCGTGTGTGTTTTTGTTTGCCTCACGTAACATTCATTTGCTGTGCTTATTTTTCTATAACATAGTTTAAAGTGGGTACCACTTTAAGCTTTAGTGAGCTCCAGGGTGACGCTGTAGAGCCTCTTCATTGCTATTATTCTTTCTTGTAAGTGGATAATAATTGGTTCTCTTTCTTTTAGAAGTAATTCCTCTTTTTATTCTTTCTTCCAAAATTTTATGAAGTCTTTAAAAATTATTCTGACAGTTTAGGTCCTTTCTGTTAGGCTAGTTCTCTGCATTTTATTCATTGTAGTTTATTCATTGTAGTTGTTTAGTTTAGTAGAAATAATTTTGCATTCTTACTTTGTATTTAATTCTTGCATAATGCCTTGGTTAAGACCAAGAAGGGTAGGTCATCCTACCTCCTGATGGGTCAGGATGAAAATCAACATGCTGTGGTTAAAACCATCATGGGAAATTTGGACGGTATACCGGTGATGTTTTATAGGGAATGTATGTTGGTTATATACGTATGTTTGTTGTGAGATTAACTACCTTATAACATTCATAAAGGTTATCGTATGTATGTGCACTGGCCCTCTTGGGCGCCCACTCCGTAGGCCGGTCACGCCAACGTACCATTAACATCACTGGGGGGGATAAAATTTTTGTGTTTTTGCATTTTTTGGGTCAGGTTTTTGTTTTTGTGGGGGTTAATTTTCAATCGTTGGGAGGGTTTTGACCCATTACTTCTTTCAACAATTCTCTAAGATTTCTTTTAATTCTAATTTCCAATTAATCCCCGAATTTAAACCTTTCCTAAGAATTTAATTACTTTAATTTTTATCTCAATACAAAATTTTCCTTTTTCCTTGGGTGGGTGGTCCCTTACCGCAAAATTTGGGTTATTTGTTGCACGTTGAGCCTACACCTTTTTGCTTCTTGTTTCAGCTGGTAGTAGTCTAGTTGCCATCTGGATCAAATTATTTCCGTATTTTGCGCCTATATCTGGAGAAGTCACCATGCACCGTCAGTTCAGGAAACAGCAGAAGACCGGACACGATCCTATGGTTGGTGAGGGTTCAGCCCAAGACCAGGCACCGGACACCGAGGATTTGGAGCAGTTTCCCCATCCAGAGGAGCCCAAATTCGTGGTCGAGGACTTGGGATCTGACCACCCCATGGGACAGCATCCAGTGGTACCCCCTTGTGTGTCCGAGACATACCAGGTGGCCGCATCGTCAGCGAGCCCTTTATCGGAACTGTTTGAACAATTGGATCCCGCTTCAATTCAGGACTCGGACTCGTACAGTGCCGTGGTCGCCTCGGACGAAAATCGGATGGGCACGGGTCGTTCCAGCGTGTCATCACGTCTGGGAGGAAGCCCCATCCCCAGTGGGTTCATCCAACCCCGGGCAGATGGATCCTCAGTCCTTGCCTGAGGTTTCTGGCGAGCCTACAGAGTCCAGCTCTGTTGGTCAAGACCCAGAGACTGCAGCGCGGGACTGCCCGGCCACGACGACAGGCCACCGTACAGACCACGGACGCCAGGTCCCTAACCCAACTGGCAAGCCCGAACATCAGAATCCTGTCGGTCCGACGTCCCAGGGAACCAAGCGTTCGGCAGTTGCTGCCAGCGGCGACGCTGATGAAGATTCGGACACTCGGAGCTCGGCTCCCAACGGGAAGAAGCAATGCGCTTTAGCCAGAAGGGGCAGTCCACCATCCACTTGTTCCACAAGTGCGCCGGGAACAAGCAAAGACACTACCCCCCATAATCTAGGGATTGGATCAAATTTGTCCCTCAAGGACACTGAGACCCAATGCTTTTCTGCAAAGCCAAAAGCTGTTGGTTTTACAGAAGATGCATGCAGTCAGCAGCGTCACACGACACTGCTTCTTCAGTTGCCGAGTCATCTCGGTCAACGCCAGCAAAACCTAAGAAGAGGAACCGTGGTGGTTCTCGGAAGAATTCTAGTGGTGCACAGTCAGCTCAATCTGCTACGGAAACTGATAAATCGCGAAAACCATCGAAGCAAAGTAAACGTTCTGCAGCGAAACAGCAAAAGGCGGGGCCGTCATCGGCCAAACCCGTCCTGGTGGACCTGGAAATCGACCAACCACCGCCAGACAGTGGTTCTACCCTGCAGAAGGCCCCCATGGGTGAAGTGGCCGATGCTCAACTGAAAGCCGGCCAGCTCATGGTGGTTGACGAAATTAA
Source organism: Trissonchulus latispiculum (assembly GCA_030248195.1). Classification (NCBI taxonomy): domain Eukaryota; kingdom Metazoa; phylum Nematoda; class Enoplea; order Enoplida; family Ironidae; genus Trissonchulus; species Trissonchulus latispiculum. The sequence goes on along the minus strand of JASAND010003476.1, from coordinate 36,088 downwards.
ATTAAATTGAAGACACCGACGGCTCATTGGCGAAAGTGGTAGGAGCGTTCGACGCACCATCACCACGGTTAGCGGCAGGAATGGACGACATTGCCCAGAGCGTCCCATTGATCCTCGAAGGGCATAAACATGTCCTGCCTGATTAGCCTCATACTGTACTGATGACACCACAGGAGAAGGCCATAGCCCTTAGCTATGAAAATCCATCACGAGAAGAAATCGAGGCGGTTCCTGGCGATCTGCAAGATAGAGCCAAGAAACACATCTCTGGCATCGAGACCTACCAACACTACCTGAAGTTGGTGCTCATGAACAGGGAGAAAGAGTACGACACTCAACATCCAGAAGCCTGCCTTACAGAAGCCATTAGTGATGTTCAGTCGATTGCTAACCCGGAGAAGTCATTCCGGTTCAGCGAAGACCATCTATCTTTGCCGGACCATTTTCAACCTTTACGGCTGATCAGAACCCTCCAGGGGTCTATTTGATGCGATTCCGGACATCCTGGAAACGTATCAAGCGACTGGCGTCATCGCCATGGACATTGAAGGCGGCTCCTACACTCAGTTCGGTAACAAACAGGATGCCGCTATCACCATCATTCAGATCGCTGGACCAGTTCCATCACGACATCCGAAGGTTTTTATGATCATGGTCAGCGAAATTTTGGCATCCCTTAAGGTGCTGGTATCCTTTTGTGCAGTGCTTTTGTGGTGATTTTTCAAAACGTTATAACTTTCGCAATTTTGGGAGTTGGAAAGAGCTTTATATATCGTTTTAAAGCTTATAATCTGTACATTAACATGAGCTTACGAAACTAGCAAAATTAGCAAAAAAATAGCAAAAATGTCCGACATGCTGACACTTGACAGACTGAATATAGACCAAAAACTTTTGAACATCGATTTCTCAAAACTGTAGAATCGGCCAAAATTTCTTCTTGCGCCATGATATGAAGGACATGTGGGCCGAGGGACATTTTTTTGGATTTGGCTCAACAAGCCTCAGTACTCCAGAAAATCCGGTGAATGCGCGATGACACGAAATTTCGCAACTTTCTATTCCGTTTTTTCACAACTGGAGAGGTTTTAGCTCAAACCAAGAAAAATGTCCCTCCGCAATAGGGCGAATTTTCATTCAGCCAAAAATCACGCGATTCTATTGGGTAGTTTTTGAGAAATCAGTGTTCAAAACAAAATAATCGCAATTTTGCCAAAATGGTGTTTTGGCGAATTCTCTAGCTTAAAGCAACGAACTCCTACCAATAGGTATTGATAAAATGCGCAATTGGACGGTGCATCGATTAAGTATAAATAAGCCGAAATTTTCTGTAAGATTTGGCAGTAATTTAAAAAAAACTGATTTCTTCAAAAATGGCCATTTTTTGACCCCAAAAATCGTTTTTGGCTTATACTGCCTTAACCACTAGAGGTAGCTCAAAAGTTGTAAAAGCAAAAATGTTCATTTTGGTGCCCTCTTTCCAGCTATAACATCCAATCCGGTGTAGCGACTACGTACTGAGAGAATAAGGGCAGAAACCAAAACTTTATTATCTTTACACCTAAAAATCCGGGACTGGTCCCAGAATGTTAAAGAGCACGAAAATAATGTATTTGGAAAGTTCCACCCACTTTCATAAAGAATTGAAGCTTGTAGGGTCGAATTTACACAAAGCGATACCAGCACCTTAAGCATTACTATTCAGTCCTCTATGCCTTGAAGATCATTTTTCACCCACCTGAGCCAGTCTACATAGTATTTGCTGGTGGTCAGGCCGACTTTCTACGTCTGGCCAAATTCTGTGGTCTCACTGGCATGGAACGCTACGCAGCCGAACTTGGAGCGATCGTCGCCCAGTCAGTGCCCTCATTCAGGCGCGCCGACGACAGGGCCCGTCGGTTCCTGAGGTTCCTTGGGAAAATATCACCGACACGACCAATGAATCGTACGTCAATACTCATCACTCCCTGAGCAAGGTCTGCGAGTATTGCGATGTGCCATCTCCTAAAGGACTGCGACCAGTGGACTCTCGGGGATGTACGGTCTGGCCTAGCGAAGAGGAAGCTAGGTATGCCCTCGCTGACATTTTGGCCATCTATGCCTGCTTGGTCAAGGTCGCAAATGCCTTGCCCTCTGATGAATGGATCCAAGTGATCTGTCTGAGCAGTGCACGGTACACCTTTTCGCCAAATCTTTGGCCGAAGATCAACAAGGAAGCAGAGTTGGGGATAGGCCCACTTGCCCAGGCCAAGATGTTCACCCCTGGAAAGACCACGACCTCGCAAGTTCTTCACGACCGCCAAATTGACTGCCCACGGATGTTGACTATCAAACGTGGATCGGTGAAGTACCTGAAAGGAGCTTCGCCTGGACATTGTCTGTGCCTGAAGCGGAGGGTGGAAACGCCACCCACGCCTTGCGAGAGGTTTCCTGGGTGCCTCTAATGGAGTCGTTGACCAACTTCTACGAACTGAAGTTCATGACCAGACGACGACGTGATGTAGGTCTGGACTTCAATTGGTATGCGATGATCGCAAACCGCCATCACCAAATGACACGCCAACGGACCTACCACCTGATTCGGCCCATCGTTTTCTGCGAACGGACGATCAGCCATCAGATGAGGAGTCTGGGTGGTCATCCACCCCTCTGAACGAGAAGACCGTGGCCGATGAACCAGAATCATTGGTGGAAGCACGAAAGGCTGCCCAACGACGGGAAAAGGAGACGAAGTTACCGCCCTTGCCACAGAAGCTTCCACCTCTGACCCATTATAAGGAAGGGACTGGTGATCCGAGGAAGAAGGAGAAGCCTCCGGTGACCTACTCTGGTGGTCATCGTTATGTGGAGGATCGTCCTACCTATCAGACGGCTGGGTCATCCCAGCCGGCGCAAACTGCGGTCACCACTAGCCCACGCCGAACGAGGTCCTCTGTTCGTCAGCAGGAAGCTGCGAACCTGGCCAAGGAGACCGAAGAACCGGAAGTCATTCAGGTATCCGACGAAGAATACCGACGAAGATCAGCCATCAGAAGAGGTCGGACGCCGTGATCCGACACCTACGGACGAAGAGGCCCAACGTCAACAGGGGACTTTTCAACCGACCCTTCTGGAATCGTGGGCACCCAGGCTGACAATGGCCAACACAGCCCTTCAATCTGGCTGGCATCCACCAATCACGAACGAACAGCGAGCTCGGCTAGCTTCGCTGGCATCAGGGATCAGGGTTCCTCCAACGTCAGGTTCGTCCGTGACGTCGTCTGGGGTCCCTCAGGCTGTAGACGAGATTCTGGCCCAGCACGGAGACATTCCGCACTTTTCGTACCAGGAGGCCAGACGATTTCTGGTTTCTTGCGGCGAGCGTCCTGGTGGTGTCACAGGCCCCTCTGCCTACCTTCCTGAACTCTATCATTGGAAGTTGGAACAGCCCGTGATCATCAGCCAGCTGGCCACGTCGACGGACCCGTCAACAGGGGTTCAGTCGTCGGTCAACGTCACCATCGCGAGGGTTCAGCCCTACATTCAGATCCTGGTGCCCGAATCGATTCTGACTTTAAATGCCCTATTTCGAGACTCACCTATTGGCGTTGATCAACCTAAGCGCCACATCTACGTGGTGGGACCCCCTGCGGACCCCGAAATGCCTGGGTACGATCCTGAAACCTTCTTCAGGATGGTGGATCCGGGTAACCCGGTGTTCTGGGAGGTTTATCGGGAGGTCCCCACGGATGGCTCGGGCCCTCCTTTGCGGTGGTCCAATCTGGTCATCCTGTATCGGAAACAGGACGGTGGTGCTATGGCCCATGGGATCCTACCCTATATCAACACCTTTAACTCTTTGGGTGTCGGGGACTCTACTTTTCTCAGATTATGGGCCCGATGTTCCTGGAAAAGGAGCAGAAGTCGGAGCTCATGCAGGTCATGCAGTTGGCGGAACTGCAGGGACTCAATCCGGTCGTGGTCATGCGGGAGCATGAGGGACTTTGCAAAAGGCCTGGCCATTTTGACATTGGACCAACGGCCATGACCCAACTGGCTCCGGACCCGTCCGCCTTTGTGCTTCCCGAGCCCCGTCCAACTGGTGAGGTGATGATGGGTCCGTCCGTCATCCGGACTTTGATGGGAACGGCGGTCCCGTCCACACCTGCGGCACCTACGGTTCGAGGTGGGTGATTAAGGACTATCGTGATCGTCACGGGAAGCTTTTCAAGGGCTTCCCCGTCAACCGAGTGTCGTCGAACGCACGATGGGCCAATTGCTTGGCCATGGCAGTGCTGGTGCCCGAACTCTTTCGGTACCCGCACCTTATTCGACGGTACGAGTCCCAGCATTTCTACGTGACCCACATGCACGCTCGTCGTCTGCGGACCCGATGCATGACGGTCCGTCAGGCCATGCTCGGATATCATCGGCCCAACGTCGAGGGAATCACGAATGTCGACGAAGGCTATTTCCTGTGCTTCTACCTGGGCCGGAGTACGCCTTCTCTTTCATGCACAGTCATCTGCCGTATGTGTCGTTGCCGGTGGAGCAGTTCGAGAACCAACGGTTTCGGACCAAGGAGCACCTGTATCAGGGGCGCGAAGGCTGGTGCTGCCAGTCAGACGTCGTCATGGACCTGGTGAGGGAGCATCCCAATCAGGATGGCTTTGCTATCAAGCGTAGCACTGACCAAGCCATCGCTGCACTGCCCGCTTGTCGCATCGAGCGATGGCAGTCGGGTCCAGATCAGCTTACCCAACGGCTGATCATTTTCCACACTTTCTATCAGTCAGTGGCGATGCAGGAATTCCTGGTCCAGACCATCGGAAGTTACTACGGGAAGGCTTCCGCGGACTCTTGGTGGGGCCTTGGTGTTCGGGTTCCCCGTGGTTTCACACCCGACGATCTGACTTTCGACGGGAAGTACAACTTCCTGTTCAATACGACCAATTGGAATGGGCAAAATATCCAAGGGTCCCTGTACACCGAAGTGGGCCTTTGGTTTATGCAGGCGGGACCTGATGAGTTGTGGGAGGACAGATTCAACCGTGTCCCGTTGTCCGGCGCTCGTCTCACGACCTACCTCGACGTCATTCGTAAGCGCATAGATGCGGCGGCTGAGCGCTATAACCGAGGTCAGCCCGCAGTTCTTCCGACAGGACGCACCGGCGGCCCTTCGAAAACAGCCGATTGACATGCCTCCGAACTGGACCGGTGTCCACATTGCCGAGTGCGCTCCGCCGGGACAGGAGAAGAACATCTTCCCTGTTTCTGTTCCGTTCCGTGGAACATTCTGTTCCGATGTTGCTGCCTCAAGGTGGTGGAATGGTGGACCTTCCGTGGATATGGACCTTTCCCTGTCCCCGGATGCAAACCGGCAACAAACTTTTCTTCCCTCCTTCAAGGAGGCAATCACCTTCCCTGGCCTACCCCCACCTCTGGGGTCATGGGCCAAAACAGACAGGGTTTTTTGATGCCGGCCCAGGACATCCTGCCTTCTGGCGCCGGCTATTGATTCTGGCAGGAGATATCGAAGAAAACCCGGGTCCCCCGTGGCCTACCCTTGCGGAATTTGCGGCCGAAATGTAGACAGAAGGGACTATTCCATGTCCTGTGCCACCTGCGACCAGTGGTTCCACAGGAAATGCCTTGGCCTAACGGTGTCCAATCTCCTCCAGCTCCATGCTAGGGGCTGGCACTGTAGAGCATGTGCCCCTGGTCCTCGGCCCCAAGCCCCCAACAATCCAGACCCAGCACACCCTCCTACCGTCCCAGCTGCCGCCGGTGCGCGGGCTGCAGCACAGCACCCTCCCGCCCCACCTGCTGCGCGGGCTGCAGCAAAACGCCCTCCAGCTCGACCTGCTGCAAGGGTAGCAGCACAACCCCCTCCCACCCTATCTGCTGCGAGGGCTGCAGCACAACCACCTCCCTCCCGACCGGCTGCGAGGGTTGCAGCACAACACCCCCCTGTTCTACCTGCTGCGCGGGCCGCAGCCCTTCCCCGCAATCTGCCTGCTGCAAGAGCTGCAGGGCAGCTCCCTCCCGCTCCACCTGCTGCACGGGCCGCAGCTCCACCCTCCCACTACCCACCCCGTGCGCGGCGGGCCTTCCAGCAGCAGACCCCGAGGGGGCAACCACTCAGGATCCTGCAATGGAACTCTAATGGCCTTGGCCCCAGCAAACGGGCTGAGCTGGAAAAACTGTTGCACTCCAAGGCAGTCGACATAGCCGTCCTTCAGGAGACGCACCTACAGCCCAGCAAGCAGCTAGTCATCAGAGGATACACGGTCTATCGTTACGACCGCAAGCTCAAGCGAAATCAAGCTGCTTGCGGGGGCAAGATTGGCGGTGGCGTTGCCACACTGGTGAGAGAAGGAATCAGGCATCACCTCCTCCCACCCCAGCCAGGAAACAACTCAGCGGAGGTGGTCATTGTCCAAATCCTAGAGGGAAGAGATCTAACCCTCACTAACATCTACGTACCTCCCATTGTCACGAGCCCCAACGACCCTCGAAACCAGTCCTTCAATCCGAACCAACTACCTACCGGCCGCGGAAGCATCATCCTCGGCGATGTGAACGGTCACAGCCCCCTGTGGGATGCCTCCGTAACCAGATCCGACCCTATCGGTGAAAAACTGGAAGAGTGGTCTGATCAAAATGGCTTTGTCCCCCTGAACGACGGCTCCCGCACTAGAACAAATCCTGTGACAGGCAACGGCTCGGCACCGGGCGTCACGATAGTGCATTCCTCCCTCGTTCCCCTGATGTCCTGGGCTGCAGACGCCTCCTGCCAGGACTCAGACCACCATCCTATCTGGGTCACAGTATCGGAAGCTGGTCGCCGCCCGTCGAAGAAAATCAAACGAATTCGACTGGCTAAGTCAGACTGGTCCAAGTTCGGCGCGGTTCTGGACGAAAAAATCAAGGAGTATATACCGGATTTCCACGCGCCCCTAGACACCCTTGTCGACGCATTCACCAGATCAGTGAATGAAGCCCAGTCCGCATGTGCCCCGGTCGGCGACTCCAAAACCCCCGCTCCTTGGTGGAGCCGTGAGGCAAGCGAAGCCGTACGGCACAGAGAACAGCTGGCTTCACAAGCCAGGAAGGATCCGAGAAAATTAGAGGGATGGAGGACCGCCTGCCGAGACGCCCGGCATGTCATTGCCAATGCAAAGAGAAACCACTGGATCAGCTTTGCCTCGAACCTCAACGCTAGAACCGACCCGTCCACGGTCTGGAGAACAGTGAAAGGTCTGTCTGGAAAATCTCGCTCCGCGCCAACCGGTGCATGCCTTCATCAAAATGGAAGACTTTTGGCGACCCCCCAACAGAAGTCCGATGCTTTCATCCGAGAGTATGCCTCTACCGCCGCGATGACCACAACCAAGGCGGATCGGCGCCATGTAGTGGAAATCAAATCTGAACTGAATGCCGGGTGCAACCATGATCCAAATTCCCCAAATGCCTGCAGCCCTTTCACCAATGGGGAGCTCGAACTGGCTCTCCAACGACTAAAACCGAATTCGGCTCCTGGCATTGACTGCATCAGGAACGTAAGTCTCCGGCATCTGACCAACCTGGCGAAAGAGCTACTGCTCCTGATTTGTAACCGGTCTTTTCTGGAGGGGAAATGTCCCAAAGCCTGGAGATTGGCAAAAATCATCCCGATCACCAAGCCGGGAAAGGATCCGTCACAGATCCAAAGCTATCAACCGATAGCTCTGACCTCCTGTCTGGCAAATGGCTGTCCGGGTCTGGCTTTGGCCTTTACCGAGCAATGATGGAAGCTGAAATCCCGGCCTGTCTTACAAACTGGGTGCGCTCTTTCCTGGGTGACCGCTTGTACAAGGTAGAATGCGAGGGTGCAAGCAGTAAGTTCCGGAGATTCAAATGTGGTGTGCCCCAAGGCTGTGTGATCTCGCCCACGCTGTTCCAGATCTTCATCAACTCCTTAGCGGAAGCAATGCCGGATGGTGTTGAAATCTCACTATTCGCTGACGATGTAGCCATCTGGAGCCGCAGCCACAGCCTGGCCACCGCTGAAGCCAATCTGCAAGCTGCCCTCGATGCTGTCACCAAATGGGCAGACTCCAACAAAATGGTAATCAACGTTCAGAAATGCGAGTGTACGGTCTTCTCAACCTGGAACAAAGAGCACAACTACAAGCCTGCCCTCCCAGTCAGCGGTCAGCTTATTTCTGTAACGAAGACTCCAACCTTTCTGGGGGTCAAGTTCGATCCAGCTCTCTCTTTCCGTGCACACATCGATCAACTGATTGCCAAATACCGAAAGCGGAACAACATCCTCAGATCCATCTCCGGCACTAAGTTGGGGTGCCAGAAAGAAGATCTGCGCCTAGTTTACCTTGCCTACATAGCGTCTGCCCTTGAATACTGTGGCGCTGCATGGATGGCCACCACAGCCCCCTCCAATCTCCAGAAGCTACAGGTTATCCAAAATGAGTCTGCCAGAGCCATCACAGGCTGCCCGGCTGGCTCGCCGTCTGAACTTACCCTCAAGGAAGCTAATCTCATTCCTCTCAACATCAGAGCCAAAATCCTGACTGCCACAGCGTTTCATAAATATCAGTGCCTCCCAGACTCAAATCCAACTGCAGACTCCTACGCGGCCCCAGTGCGGCAGCGCCTCACATCCCAAGCGTCTTGGAGAGAAGTGGGCCATCAGCTGGCCGAGGAATCCGGTCTGGCAGGCACCAGGCTTGAAAAACTCAGCGCGGTTGGGCCGGTCCCCCCTTGGCTTGTGCCTGCGGGGCTCACCGTCAGCAATGAACTCGCCACCCTTACACGAAGATCAGACCCTCCGGAAGCTAAGAAGGCAGTCACTGAAGACTTCATGGCCGCACTTGAACCGGCCGATGTAGAAATCTTCACAGATGGTTCAGCGGAAAACGGAACTAGAACGGTGGAAGCGGAGTGTTTGTACTGCACCACAGGACTGGCCGCGTCAGAAACATCATGGAACCTGCCGGCCTAATTACCTCCAGCTATGGCGCTGAATTAAATAAGGGCCCTTGATGCTGCACTAGAATGGGTCCTTGAGGCAACTAGTGACGACGACAGAAGCATCAGAATTTTCACTGATTCCCAGTGTGAAGTTAGCACCGACAGGAAAGATATAAATTATTTATGAGTTGCTAAGCCTAAGTGAACTAACATTATATTTTGACAAACGTTCAATGATTTTGCATCACTTCTGTCTAAATTCGTAGGTCTGGCTAGCTAATAGTCGGGATTCTCCATGTTGGGTAGTTTAGGTGCAGTTGTGGGAGAAAGTTGTTGATGAGCGGTTGGGTTTTGTCAATTAGGTTCGAGTTGGGGAGATTTGTGTTGGGTTTGGATTGGATTACCTCTGTCGCACAGTCGGCTTTTGCCGGGCGTTTTATTAGTGCTTTGTGTTTTTGATAAAGTTCATATTCGTGCTTAAAATTAATGTTTTGTTCTAATCTTGTCATCAAGTTTTGCATAAATTACAATAAACCGTTGTTATCGTTTTGTCGGGTTTCAGTTGGTCAGGACCGAACAGTTCTCCAGCATCACACACCACCGGTATTCACCTGTAGTCTAGTCTTATCCTAGTAGTCAAGTCAGGCAACAGCATTTTACTAAGATTCGTATAGTCAAACTTCACATGTGGCGACCGTGTCATGTGGTAGATGTTGGAGGAGTGTGACGGTCTTGACCCAAAATTTTATCGAGATTTAGAAGATCGGCTTCAGGATATTCAACGTCTTTTCTAATTTTTACAAAATTTAGATTACCCGGACGAATATAACGATTTAGTTTTGCGACAGAGGTGCTGTGAGCAGGCGCCAGTAATGGATCGGGGGGACCCGCGCGAGCTAGGAGAATATACTGATCCGCCCCTCCAGGATGGGGTTCCATCTGGAACTCGGGGGGGGGGCTCCCTACCGAACTTGGGGGATTCCCTATATCCCCACCCACCACAATCCCTCTGCAAACTTGGGGGGGAAATTCTGGGCGTAATCAAAATATTCCATGTTGTCGTGCTCAAGTCCCGGTCAGTAGCAGGGGTCCACCCCACCCAGTGGACCCAGGCGGGGGGTTCCTCCCAGCCCCAAACTTCGGCCTCTCGAACAGATCAAATTCCGCGGCCGTCATATTCTCAAAGCTTTTGGTCCTCCAGTTACTTCTCCTGATCAGATGGTGCAGAATGGGGGGCGAACCCCCCAAAATTCCTCCCAACCCCCCCCCCCTTCCCCCGACGCCCACCCCAGAAATTCAGGGAGGAAATTTGGTTACGTCTGTAGGTTTAGAACAGGTTTGTGTTGTTAATACGTCTCCTTCGGAGGCAACGGGGGGTCCGGCAGCTCCCCCGGGTCAGTCTGTGCTACCGTCTGAGGAGGAAATTTTCGCGGCGGCTGCTGCTGTCGTGCGGGATCCAGAAGTTCGAGATCTCCCTCGGGGGCACCCTAGGCGCTTGGAAAAAAATTCGGATTTTTATAGGGGGTTAGTGGACCGTTTGACAGATCAGCTTGTTGCGGAGCGGCGTGCTTCTCTCGGACTTCCACCAGAGTCAGGAGGGCTTGCAGGGGGTTCGACCCCTGCTGCCTCTCAACCCGGTCCTTCATTCCCAGTGGCCGGCCATGTCCAGTCAGAGCCGAATGGAGGGGGAGCTCCAGTCTCTCCGCAGTCTCAATATTCATATGGTACTGGACAAACGACGATGATTTCCACCCATAATCAGTCTCAGCAAAATTCGCGGCCAGAAAATGCTACGCCTCAGTCTTCAGCCCCCCCCTCCGGCTCAAGGACCGCCTCCAGCTCAGCCGAATGCCCTTCCTCCCCAACAGAACGGGCCTGGTCAGTATAATCCTGGATCTACTTCGCACGCAGTGCCTGAACCGCAGCCTCAGCAACAGCAGGCTCCGCCACATCAGGCGGGTGGCCCCCAGGCTGATGGCTATGGGTATTATGATCCAAATTATTACTACTATGCTCAGTACGGCTATTATGATCCGAATTTGTATTTTGATTTGAATCAACAGCAATATTTTGAGTCTCAACAGTCTCCGCCCCAGTTGGCTCCCATGTATCCGGACCCTGTGCCGGGTACTCCGCAGAATTATGGTTACTATCTGAATCCGCCAGAGCCTGCTTCTCAGCAGACTTCTCCTCCGTCTCAACAGCCGGCGGACCAACAACCTTCAAATTCGGTACAGCCAGACCAGACAGTTTGCCGGGTGGCCACTGACCACTCAGTGGGGGCTCGCCCTCGGTCGAGGCCTCATCCCACTCCAGCTACTATGCAGGCTACGGATGCCTCAGTTGGTCGTCATAATGCTCAATTATACCGTACGTACATGGCAATTTTACACGATATTCCACGGTTTGAGCCGAGTTTTGATTATTTTGAAGATTGGTTGCCACAGTTTGTTTCAGCGGCTACTGTGCAAGGGATCCCTAGGGATCAATGGCCCCGTCTGATGTTCAACAAACTGTCTGGTAAGGCTCTCACTTTTGCGTCAAAAGTTGGTCCTAAGGTTGTTGAGTCACTAGACGAATTTATACGTATGATGTACGCTCAGTTCCCGAAGCCTCAACAATCAGTTTCGGAAAAATTTCATCGTTTTGCAGAGTTCAGCAGCCTGGGGAAACCGTCCGCCAGTATGTGTCGGAGCTACAGTCTCAAGCGTTGGAAATTTGGCCATCGCAGGCAGACCGGGACAGGCACTGCGTGCAACAACTTTTCGACGGAATTCGTTCGGAATACACGACGGCTTTGGCATCAAATTTTGGAAAAGGTGAGCCCAAATTGGACGAAATCCTACGTATCCTGGATAAACTGGAATCACGGATCTCAAAACCTGGATTGGCAGATCAACAAGCTTTTGCTGCCCCAGTCTTTCATGTCGGCGCCCAGAATTCCTCCAGGGACGGGGCTGCCCCCTTGATTCGACTCCTGCGACCAGGCTGGAGCTGTGGGAAATGAAGGACTGGTTCGAGACAAAATTTCTAGATAAGCTCAAAGAAATGGAAGAGGAAAAGAAAAACGCTTTCCTCCTTGTCGTCACTGCAACAAGCGGGGGCACCATCCGGATCGCTGTTGGGACAAGGACCCTTCGAAAGCTCCGCCAGGGTACAAAGGTAGGAATAATCAAAATGTTCAAGCACAAGTTGATATGGTGGGGGCCTACCCTCAGATGCCTCCTCAGCCGGTATACTATCCGCAGCCTCACGCGGCGCTTCAGTCCCCGGGTTATGCGGTGGCCCCACAGCAGTATCTGCCTTCGTGGCAGCATGCTGCGCAAGGTCAGCCTCGGCCGCTGCTGCAGTCTCAGTGGCAGTCACAGGGCGTGGCAGCTCCTGGTTCTGTGGCGCGTCCGCGGATGGCTTTGCCGGTGGGTCAGCCGCGGTATCGGGGGCGGGAGCGAGAGCCTCCTGTCCTCCCTATTTTAATGCAAATTTCGTAACAGCTTCTCATGGTCCGGTAGGGGGCGGGGCCCAGCCCAAAAGAGGGGGTAGAAACCCTCCAACGGCTCCACCTCCGACAGCTCAGCAAGTGAATCAGATGGTTAATCAACTTTCGGTCAATATGTTACAGATTGAGCCATATTATGAACGTTTGGGCCTCACAGATCGGCCGGGGGAAACCTCGGAACAAGTTTTGGGGGCAAATTTGTCTTTTGATCCTGATTCAGTAGAACATCAAATGGCTCAAAAATTTCAGTTGCTTCATCGGAATTTTTCCAGGTTAGCAGCTAATCATGGCCAAACTCATGAATTCAAGAATAAGTATTTTGATGCCATTAAGTTGCATATAGGTGAGATGACGGATCTTTTCCTTCGTTTGTGGCCGAATAAGTTTGATTCAAATAATATTTGGATGAATGAAGCTGAGCCGTCGGATTCGTGGTGTGCGGGGGGCTCTCCCATCTTGGCGGGTCCGGGGTCTCCCTATACAGCTCCGTCCGAACCACCTGCCCAAGAACCTGCACCAGCTGAGGCTACAAATTGGGTCCAAGTTGACCACGGAGAGGCAGTCTCCCCTCCAGAAACAGAGGCTACGCCAGCCTCACAGGTAAATTCTCATTGTGTGGTACACATTTCTGACTTAATGGGTCATTCAGCTCTCGCAGAACCGGGGGATGTCCCAGAAATTGACCTCGAATCTGTTCTAGCAGCGGGTGAAAACTCTCCAGCAATTTTGATTGATGTCAACGGTCAAAAATTGGTTGCAATCGTAGATACGGGAGCGTCCATTTCGATTATTAGCACGGGGGGCCTTGAACGTCTCCTCAGGGCGGGCGCAGAAATCGTGGTTCATTACCCGGATCCCATTAAAGCACGAACACCAGGAAGCGACTATTTGAAACTGACCGGGAAAGCATTTTTGCCTTTCAAAGTGGGTCAAATTCAGTTCGGGTGGCATTTTCATGTGGCCCCCGATTTCTATAGGGACATTTTGCTAGGTACTGATTTTATGAAGTCTTTCTCTTGGGATATTATCCTCTCTCAGAATAAAGTCTATATGGGGATGCTGAACCACGATTTGCTCACCCCTGACCAGTTGAGAACCCGGGATGCTACAGTTTTGGCAGTAGTCCTAGCAGTTGATGTGGTGGTCCCTCCCTCCTCGGAGGTCTGGGCTCAGGCCCGGATCTCCCCTAGACTGACCGAGACTCCCCACCTATTCGAACCTTTTGATGATTTTGTACATATAAATCGTGTCTTGCCTTATGGGTGGATTGTTGTGCCTCGGGAAACAGTTTTTGATTTTTTGGTTGCAAATCCCACAAACTGCCCGGTCGAATTTTTGAAGGCTACCATGTTGGGGTCCATTAGCCCGGCTGAAGACTATTTCGCCACAGACCCTAACCTAGAGGTACCGTTGGCAGTCACGAGATCTCAAGTTAATGTCGATACGTATACAGCCGATATGCTATTCATTGTTGATGAGGACCTCGGGACCCCTCCTCCGCAAATTTCTTCTCCATTTACTGGGTCTTTGTCTGATTCTCCTTTTGATGACCCGTTGGTTCTTAATTGTGATGTTGATTCTACTCAAGGGGACCTCCTGCTAAAAGAGGGGGTGGACCCCCCTACACCCGAATGAATTTTTTGATGAGTCTGAAAAACTCCCGGAAGCGACTTCGTGTGCCAAGGGGGTTACGGCCCCTCCTGAGCCTCAGTCTCCTCTAAAAGAGGGGGTGGTCACCCCCAAAAGTTTGGACGGGGAGGTCAAAATTTTGCAGCCATGTTTGATTTCGGGTGAGAATTTGGTCGATTTTTCTCAGGAAACGAACGAGTCTTGGCCAACGGTACCAGTAGCGTTTTCAGATATTGTAGAGTCTTGGGCGTCAGAGTCTCAGCCCCCCCCTGAGCTTCCTGCTGGTCAAGGGCCCCAGGGTGAGGGCGTGGACCTCAACCAGGTGCTTTCCGCTCCGCCTAAAAAGTTTCGAAAATTTTTACGTCGCAAGATTCATCCGGGAGAACCTGGGTTCGAGCCCCGTACGTATAGAGTGACTACTGAAAAATATCATCCTACTGATTTGTCTTTAGATGAGGCCTTTTCACGTATCCCTCAGAACGGGGATATTGTACGTACTCCTGAAGAAGAGTTGACCCTCTGACTGCAGCTGAATCGGTAGCAACTGCCCTTTTTGCAGATGCAGCAAAACGTGCTCTTTTGAACGGAAAAATTAGCTTGAAAGATTGTTGTTTGTCCCGTCGAAATCAGCGGCGGTTAAAACTCATGATTCTAAATTTTCCTGATGTTTGGGACGCTACAGGCGGTTCTGGTAGAACCGATATTGATTACCATTATATTGAAATTGAGCCAGGAAAACGGCCTATTCGTGCTCGGGCTTATAAAGTTAACCCAGCACAGAAGAAAATTATAGACGAGAAATTACCCGCTTGGTTGGAGCAGGGCCTCATACAACCCTCTCAGTCTCCCTGGGCCTCCCCGATTATTCTAGTTGCAAAGAAAGATGGGGATTGGCGCCTTTGTGTTGATTATCGCAAATTAAATTCGGTCACCAAGAAAGATTGTTATCCTCTTCCTTGAATTGATGGTCTTTTTGAACTTATTCTGGGGCATTGTATTTTTTCGAAATTGGATTTAGCTTCTGGTTTTCATCAAATTCCAGTTTACCCTGCTGATCGGGAAAAAACGGCTTTTATTACCCATTCTGGCTTGTATGAATTCAAAGTTATGCCGTTTGGGTTGTGTAATGCCCCCAGTACCTTCCAACGGATAATTGATCGTATCATGGAAGGGTTTAATGTTTACATTGATGATATTCTAGTTACTAGTCCAACTCAGAATCACCACCTGCAGCGTCTACTTGACATTTTTCAACGTTGTGCAAAAGAGCATGTTTTGCTAAAATTATCAAAATGCGAATTTGCACGTAAACAAACGGCCTTTTTGGGTCATATTCTTTCAGAATTTGGCATTGCTACCGATCCTGACAAAATTCGGGTGGTTCGTCAATTTCCCGTGCCTCAATCTGTCAAAGATATTCAAAGTTTTTTGAGTCTAGCGGGCTATTATCGTCGTTTTGTCCCTCATTTTGCCAAAATTGCTAATCCTTTGACCCGACTTTTGAAAAAAGGTGCTGAATTTGTCTGGGATTCTGCCTGTCAAGTTGCTTTTGAGACTTTGAAGGAAAAATTAATTACAGCACCCGTTTTGATTTATCCAAATTTTACGAAACCTTTTACTCTTGTTACTGACGCCAGTTATCAGGGTATAGCTGCCATTTTACAACAGGCAGACGATAAGGAAAAATTTCATCCAGTTGCGTACGCGGCCAGAGCCCTCCATGCATCTGAAAAGAACTATACTGTTACTGAATTGGAGGCTCTCGCTATCTTTTTTGGAATCTCCTATTTCCAGCAATATTTGATTTTACATAAATTTGACGTGATCACGGACCATCAGGCCCTGGAATACATCCTGGGCGATGCCGCAAAACCTAAGACGGCTGAAGGGAGGGTGGCCCGTTGGCGTGCTTTTATTGAGCAATTTCGTTTTCGCGTTATTCAAAAACCTGGTTCAGTCAACGGGGCAGCGGACGCATTGTCTCGCAATCCGCCTGCCATTGCCGGGGTTTTTGCTGAATATCCGAAAATTCCTGAATATCTTTTCGCTCTGTTAGACGACGTTGTAGACGATGAAGGTCCCGATGATGGTACGGGTCACCCTGTGTCGATGCTTGCGGCAATGGAAATTTGGTCGGAGGCCCTTAAGGCTGATCCGTTTACTTCTGCAATGATTGAATTTTTGCAAAATGACAAACTTCCGAAAGACTTACAGCTGGCCGCGTACGTACGTAGTTCTGCTTCTAAATTTGTCTATGAAAATGACATGCTATACCGTTTTCAAACTGATAAGAAAGGAGTTCCCCTACCTGATGCTATTCGCCTTATTGTGGTCCCCAATGATTGTCGTCAGTATGTCCTCAAAGAATGTTATAATGATTTTTTGAGGGGTTGTCATGTTGGGAGACCTAAAATTATGGGAATTATAGCCGCTAGATATTACTGGGATACTATGTCTCGTGATGTGACACGGTTCCTCGAATGCTGTCAAGTATGTGCGGCTTGCAACCCTGGTCCCCGTAAGCCTCAAGCATATATGAAATTTTTTACTCCGGTAGAGGCACCATTCGAGAGGATCAGCATGGATGTCATGCATGCTCCGACTACTTCCGCGGGTCACTGCAAAGTTTTAGTGATGGTTGATTTTCTGACGCGTTGGTGGTGGGCCTTCGCTATGGTTAATGAACAGACCAACACTATTGCAAAATCTTTGGCGGAACAAATTATTGCAGTTCATGGGGCCCCTCGCGAAATTTTGACTGATCGGGGCACCCCTTTTTGTTCTACATTTATGGATGAGCTTTGCAAACTTATGGGAACACGAAAAGTACGTACTACTGCATATCATCCACAGTCGAATGGTGCTTGTGAACACCTAAATGGTACCCTTAAAGGCATGTTACGCAAATGTATGTTAGCTTTTGAGCGGGAGTGGGACACCCTTCTCCCTTGGGTGCTGTTCGTATACCGGGCAGCCCCACATGCCTTTACCGGAGAGTCTCCATATTATCTTTTACATGGACGTGATCCTCGTTTGTTTTCTGAAAACTTTTTGAAAATGCCTGATCCGACAACTAGACCTTTTAACTCGTCATACGTGCAAGACCTACGCAAACGTTTACGTTTTTCTCGTGATCTACTGAAAGAACATATGGAAAAAATCTTGAAAAAGCGTAAAAACGATTATGATGCGAATGTTAAGAAAGTTGATTACAAAGAAGGTATGCTAGTATGGAAAGATATTGCAAAGGCGAATATACCAAAGGGGGCAAGCCGCAAATACTTGCCAGACTTCGAGGGCCTGTTTCGGGTGGTTAAAGTTCTTGCGCCTCCTAACGTTGAAATTCAGTCCACTACTAAAACAGATCCCCCTACGGAAAAAATTCATGTCAATCGTCTCAAGCCGTTCCTCACCTAGTTTGTTTGGTATTGTTTGTATTTTGTATTTTCTATGTATGACTCACCTATGTCTTGGTTCACTTTTATAGCTTCTTGTTCTAGAGTGATCTCATCTTTTTCTTTGTTTTAGCTTTTAACTTTATTTTTCTTTTACTATTTTAGGCGCTTATATTTGTGTGTAATTCCGTTTGGCACCAACCTGGTTCCTATTGTTTTGGTAAATAAAATTCTTTTTCATAGATTTTCTTAGATTTTTCTTGTATACTATTCTATCCGTAACGTACGTATTCTATCTTAGATTAAATTTTACAACTTTTGCTGTCATTTTTCTTCCCTTCAAATTACACTTTTGAACTCTCTTAAATTGTACAATACGTATTTCTCTAATTTTGATGTACTGACCTTTGAAATTTCTTGAATACGTACCTTCGGATACCCTTGCGGGTCTCATTTCTTGAAACTTTCCTTGTATTTTGGTTTCTTTTCTTTTGAGCTTACTTTTCTGTACATTCTTCTGTCTCTTGTAATGAATTTGACGGTTTTCTTCACTTTCATGTAATGCACTATATCTATTTTTGTTCCAGAGCTGGTTTGGTCATTTCTTTGGTCGTGGATTTCTGTTTTGGTTCAGTGGTCAGGAGGCCTCCTGGGGTTCTTGTCCACATTTGGTTTGTTTTCTGGATCAGCTCTGGAAAAATTATCAGGTGGTACTTTTGATTGTTTTAGTGTGTAGGGTCAGGTAGTCTGCCACAGCGTCTGTCGGCCTGAAAAATGGTTCGCAAACGCCGTCATCAAGATAAATCTGAAACGTCAGAAATGGAGTCTAAGCCCTGAGCAACCTTTGGCAGAAACTTTACAGGACAAAGGGGCGACCCGGGACTGGAAAAAGCTTTCAGAAGTGGGCGCCCCCCCCTAGTTCTCAGATTCCTTTACGCCGCTCTCAGCGAACGAAAAAGTCTCGTACTTCTGAATCAGATGCAAGCTATCAGCCGTCTGAAAAAGATACCTCAGAGGAGGTTACCGTCGATATTGAAACAGTCTCGGATCCCTCGCCGGGTCCTGCAAAAGCAAAATCTCAGAAAGCGAAACGTCCACAAAAAGCGGCGACTTCGCGCCGGTCTCGGAAACGGGAACGCTCAGAAAAGCGGAAATCTAACACAGAACTGTTGCCTCCTATTTCGTTAGGAGATTTGAGCCTTGTTTTCGCAGAAAAACCTCCCCCTAAGATTGATTTTGCTTCCGCTTCCGACAGACGCTGGCGGGAGGACTGGCTGAATACAATTCACCAGGCTACGTTTTTGCCTGAGAAGTTACGGGCAGCCACACAAATTATTACTGACATCTCAGACCTCTTTGGGGAGGTCGAAAATTTGTTTTTCTGGGCTAGTGAGGCGGGTTTTCTTGTGTTGGATGTTGAGGGTCATTCTCAGCAATGGGTGGATATCCCTATGGGTCAGTCGGCGACGACTTTGCAGTTTGCCGTCCCAAGAGATATCACAGCTTTCGTGAAGCGATTGACCCCTTGAATCCGACCATCGAGTCTCGGTTTGAGTCCGGCTTGAGAATCACTGTGGTGATGGTTCACGCCATCTACCTTCAAGTCCCATCTTGGAAATTGATACGCTATGCATTACAGCCGCTGCTGTATAACACTCCGTTTCCGGTTTTGGCAGTCGGCGCTTTGTCTGATGCGCGCCGGATTTTGGGCAACCTTGGCATCGATGCCAGAAATTCGCTAGTTGACATATATTAAGAAGGTAGCTATTAGAGCAATGTAAGATCTAATACCATACTAGGCGTGAGTCTGCTTGTGCTGACTAGTTATGCTGCTAGTAAATCCACCTTTCAAGTGTGTCCGTTTCTAACTCTAACAGGTTATGGGCCCAGCCCACGTAGCCTTTGCGACAAGTGGAATGTAGTGGGTGATAGCCGACGTTCCTTCTGTGTAAGTCCTTGTGAAAGCTTGGACATTATGATTGTCAGCCCGCATCGATTGGATTATGACAAAGCGTACTGAGGCTTCTGCTTACTGGTGAATTCGAAGGAGTGAATTTACGACTGAAAGCTATGGTCTTTTTTGGTGTTCGTTGCCATGATTAGTATATGCAGAGTCGCATGTTATTCCGTTGCCTTCAGCAACAGAGTTTCTTGTAAGTCCGACATGAAGAGCTGTGAGCGGGAGTATTGGGAAGTGTAGCTAATAGAGCAAACCTGCGATATTATACGGTACTTGGTTAAGCTTTAGTACTAACTTATCATGCTGCGAATAAATAGCAACATATGTGTTGTGTGCCATATTTGCTGAATCTAACAGGTTATGGGCCCAGCCCACGCCTTTCCCAATAGTATATATTCTTTTTGCTAAAGTGGTACTTTGGTGGTTGCCAGACGAGCAACAATGGCGGAGGCCAGGGAAATTTGCCCACATGTTGGCTGGCACATTTAATGGAAAGAATGTAACATTTCCAAAAGAACGGATTTTGGTCATTGGTCATATATGACATTAGCTGTGCTTTATTTCATGATAATTAGTTTGGGATGTCGCAGGGCATTCATGCTTCGTTTAGTGTAACAAAGTTTCCTGAGAGCCCAACATGTAGAGCTGTTATGTACAGCTGATCACCTTGGTGGTAACTGGATTGAAAGATATCCAGTGCGAGTTGTACTCGCTTGTGAAAGGGTCGTGGAAACTCCAGGCATGAATGGGTGGTGTCGGGGTAGAATCTGGTAGTGCAGGTTCCCGTGCCATGGTAAATTATCGGACTGCGACAAGGTGCATTTTGGTGTGATGGGATCTAAATGATTCCGGAAATGCACAAATGAAAGTACATGGAGCCAGCAGATTTATGAATTGAAACAAAATGGTCAGAGTGAAGACTGTGGGTACTAGAGAATCTGGAAACTTGGACACACAAAGGCAAGGCAGCTGATCTTTGATTAAAGCGTCATGACGCTGTGGAAGGAGGAAGCAGCCAAAAAGTTCGAACAGTTTTGGTCTTCAGTGGGAGCTGATAAGCCTTAGTTAGACACTAAAGAAAGAACATTTTTCACTAACCTGAAAACTACAATCTGTTACTCAAGTCAAGTCTATGTGACACTATGCTTGCCCTAATAGCTAAGTGGGAGTATTAAGAAGGTAGCTATTAGAGCAATGTAAGATCTAATACCATACTAGGCGTGAGTCTGCTTGTGCTGACTAGTTATGCTGGTCTGACCAAAAAATGTAGAAAGCGAAATTGTTTTCTTTATATCTCAAAAACGCTTCAAGATAACTACCATAAAGTATATATTTTCTGAACCGGACTGATGAGATCTTTCTTTTCGTGAAAAAAGTTTTTTGAAATTTCCCGTGCGATTTCAAAGGGCGCCGCTTTTATATGTCCAGAAAGATTGGTACATGGTAATGCCGCGATTTTTTCACGAAAATTTTCTCCTTGCCTGAAACTCTTATACACCAAATTTCAACTTTTTTGGTTGAAAATTACGTGAGTTATTCAATTCTTTCGATTTTCAAAATCCTTTGATCTTTGCCGCTTTTTCGACTTTGACTGGCTATTACTCGTGACTCGCTCAGTGGAAAAATTTTCCGATTAGATTTTCAGGACCGCCTAGGCATCACCTTTAACCTGATTAAGTGGTATTTCAAAATTTGAAAGTCGATTTTTTTCGAAAAATACCACTTTTTGACCCAAAATTTCGGTATAGCGATTCTGGCAAAAGTGAGTAAAAATAGCATAATCATAAAGTTCAATCTGAGGTGACTCCAACGATATAAAGCTTTCGTTGCTACGACTTATATTACGTCCGCAATGATTTTACAAACAATTTCCCTTATTTCAGCTGGTTTTTGACCGTCTTTGGTGTTGCCGCCTTGATTTGCATGAGCCAGTGTCAACTAGCAAAAACCACCTGAAATAGGGAAAATTGTTTGAAAAATCATTGCGGACGTAATATAAGTCGTAGCAACGAAAGCTTTATATCATTGGAGTCACCTCAGATTGAACTTTATGATTATGCTATTTTTACTCACTTTTGCTAGAATCGCTATACCGAAATTTTGGGTCAAAAAGTGGTATTTTTCGAAAAAATCGACTTTCAAATTTTGAAATACCACTTATATCAGGTCAAGGGTGATGCCTAGGCGGTCCTGAAAATCTAATCGAAAAATTTTTCCACTGAGCGAGTCACGAGTAATAGCCAGTCAAAGTCGAAAAAGCGGCAAAGATCAAAGGATTTTGAAAATCGAAAAAATTGAATAGCTCACGCAATTTTCAACCAAAAAAGTTGAAATTTGGCGTATAGGAGTTTCAGGCAAGGAGGGAATTTTCGTGAAAAAATCGCGGCATTACCATGTACCAATCTTTCTGAACCTATAAAAGCGGCGCCCTTTGAAATCGCACGGGAAATTTCAAAAAAATTTTTTCACGAAAAGAAAGATCTCATCAGTCCGGTTCAGAAAATATATACTTTATGGTAGCTATCTTGAAGCGTTTTTGAGACATAAAGAAAACAATTTCGCTTTCTACATTTTTTGGTCAGACACATCCGATGCGGAGCCCGCATATTTGGTTTGATGAGAATAATCAGCGGTGTCTCCCTCCTCCCAAACTGCATGAGAACCTCTCCATGGGGTGGCTCCAGCAGCATGTCCTCAAATATCCGGGACGGTTGTGCACGGAAATTTCAGCACACGGTTTTATGTCCTTTTTGAAACCTTCTGAAATTCGGTATGCGATCAAAGATGTGGTCGATCTAGTTTTGGTTGTACAGCGCTTGCCGCATTCGTGGCCATCTTTTGCTATAGAATATTTTCAATTGCTGCAGCACACGAAAACCTTGAGCCAAGTTTCGCAGCTTGACACGTTAGACCGTTTTGAAGGTTCTGCGCTCCCGCATATTATGGATGAGCCTGCTTTTCGACCTTTGACAAAATTTTTGATTGCGCGTATTGATGGCGACAGGCGTCATTCTCAAAAACTGGTCGATGTCAAAATTTTGTCGAAATCTCCGCCTCTAGGACTTTTGCCAGATCAGGATAAGCTAAATTCTGATTTGTTTACTTCTGTGGCTGATCGCCCGAATCCTGTTTTGGTGCCGAGTGCGCAACAAATTGAGTTGGCCGGTGAAGAACCGGAATACACGTTTACTCCGAAAGCCCCGAAACTGGATAAAGAGCGCGAGCAACGCAAATTGGATGAAAAAGCTGCTGAGCAGCATGAGGTGCCAGAGGGACTCCCCTCAGAAATTCTGGATGTCTCCTCAAATTCTTCCTATGCAGAAAATGAGCCCAGACCGGAAACGCCTTCTCCGAAGTGGGAAGCGCCTTCGCGACCTCCTTCTCAAGAGGAAGTTGCAGGTGGGGACTCGTCCCTTCCCTCCACCCCTCTCCGTCCTCTCATCCCATCCGCCACCCGCTCCCCTCTCTCTGAACAGTCGAACCAGCCGGCAGCGGCTTTTCATGTTGTTTATACGGAAGAAAATCAGTCCCCTTCGGATTCGGCGGTGTTCGTCGTCGCTGGCCCAGCCATCGCAGGTCGGTTCTTCTGGTGTGGAGGCTTCGTCCCGCACCGAGCGGGATCTGCCTCTGGCTCCACCTGGACCGGCTGCGGTTGTCGGCGAGGAAGGTGCTGCCTGCAGCACTCCGGGTTCAGTTTCCGAAAATTTTCAGCCACTTACTGAGCCGTTTTCGACGCAAACGTCTTCTTTCTCCTCCCTTCCTTCGGTTAATATCATTCCCCCCACTCCCATTCCCTCCCCGGCTCCTTCGGTTGTCATCCCTATGGAGACCGAGGACTCCTCGGCTCCTCCTGCCCCTCCCCCTTCTACCTCTCTCTCTCAAGATGAAATTTTGGATCAACTTTTTCCGCCGGTTACTAGTGTGTCGACAGTTACCTTGGGTGATGTAGTGTTTCATTCCAATGAAAATTCGTCTCTTTCGTTGGTAAATTTAGATCAGCCCTGTGTTCAATTGGTCCTTCCGGTGCAGGCCGAACAAGGGCCCCCGCGTCTTGCCTCAGTTTTGTTACCTGCAAATTTAGTGTCTGATTCTCTTTCTTTGGCGGGGCAAATGGCTGTCGAGCCGTCGCCTCAGCCGGTTCCAGCTCCACTCGGAGCTTGGCCGGCTCCGCCACGTTTAAATTTAGCTGCGTCTACTTCTGCACCGGTTATTTCGACTCAAACAGGGGTGGTGCGCCCTCCTACTTTTAGTGAATCTTTTCAATTTTTACGGAATCAATCGGCGCCCACCTCCACTTTTCAGCCGCGTATGAGCTGCCCTCTGCGTATGTTTCTTCCTCGTCCCTCCTCCCGTTCCGCCCCTACCTCTCCCTCCCCTTCCCCTACAGTCCCCATCTGGAACGTGCAAAATCAGCCGCATTTACAACAGGCGGGTCAGTCACAGGTTGAGTGGTATATGCCACATTTAAATTTTCGCACTCCAGGGCTGGGCTCATTACCCATTGCAACTCGAACTTCTTTTTCTGACGCATTTTGGCACCGCATGCCGCAAATTTCGATGGATCTTCAATTTGCGGTCCTCGCTTCTTTGGGTTTTTCTAAGGAACTTTTGTCTGTCTGGATTGGTCACCCAGCCCCATGGGATGCTATTGAAATCGTTTATGTTTTGATGTCACGCGCTGATTTTTCTCTGACTCAACTTTTACAAATTATTTTTCCAGGTTCTACTTTTCCGGAGCAAGGGGGCGTCCCGCCTGCCGGCACTCCATCTGCAGGTTTGGGATTGACTCCCGACCCTATGTCTGCTCATACTCTGGGCACAAATCGCCCTTCTCGGTCATCTTCAGTCCCGGCTTCACGTACTACGGTACGTTTTAGCTCGGACGAGGCCTCGTCCATTTCTGGACAACCTGGGACTTCCGGCTCTGCGGAGACTCAGGAGGCCTCACAACCTTCTTCGACTGATCCTAGGTATGCTAAGCGCGATTTTCCACATCACAAAGATGAACATTTGCCTCCATTGAAATTGGACATTCCTTTGCAGACTTTTTCATTGAGGGACCCTGCAACATTGCCTCCGTCTCACACGATTCGGTGGCCTGATGAACATTTCTTATCTTTCGCGAGCATGAATCAACAATTTGAGTGTTCGGCGGCCCCTTGGGAACATCCTGCAAATTCGAAGCAAGTTTTGTATAAGTATTCTGCGCGTTATCTGGTGGAGAAATCGGTTCCTCGTTTTTATGCGGATCCACCGCCGCACATTACGCATTGGGGATTACGCATTGGGGATTACGCACTACGCACAGTGGGTTTTCTTTGGATCAGGAAATCAGGTCTATGACACCTCCGTCGTTGGCCCTGACTACTGATGATGGTGCCCTTTTAGGGGCTCCTAAGTACGACGGTCCACAGGAAATTGAACCGCACTACCATCAGGCAGTCTGGTCAGCTATTTTGAATGACCGCAGGGCAGTTCCATTGCGGGTCTACTCGGAATTTGAGTGGCAGGTGGTGACCTTGCCTGATTTTTCTTCAAAATTGGATTCTTCTCCTTTGAATCCTTATTTTACTAGCTATTTCAAATATTGGGACAACTATTTGAAGAATTTGAAGCATGCTCCATTTTCACTGACTGATTTTGCGATGGAAAACTATTTCGAGGTTATAAAGACTCTTTTTCCTGAGGCAAGTCCTGACATCAAATGGGATAAATTGGAGCCTCTTTCGCATCCTTCCTACCGTATTCAGTTGGAAGAACCTGAATACTGGAAGCTTTCTATCAAATTTCCAGCTATTTTGCGCGATGGTGAAGTTCTTTTTGAGTCTTTTCAAGTTGTTGGTTTTGCGCCTTATAAAGTTGCTGCGTTAGCTGGTCTTGTTTCGCGATTTTTTCCATTTTTGAATATTTATCCATCTGTTTCGCGTTTCCAGCAGTCGGCAGATTTGCTTAGGGTTTGGGCAGTACGCTCTAAGAAAATGGTTCAGGTGGCAAAGGAAGTCACTGATGAGTGTTTGGGTCATGTTTTGATGCGTGCTTCTAATTTCCCTTACTTTCATCCGATTGCTCGTTTTCAAGGCGCATATGACCCGGCGTCCAATATGTTTCGTCTGGAGCCAAAAGAGGTTCCGGGTGCAAACGGGTGGGTTGAATTGTGGGGTTTGTACTTTCAGACATCTGAGCAAGCTTATCAATTTCGAAAACTTTTCTTTTTTGCTTGCTGGCACGCCCCAGCCGAGGC
This sequence comes from Trissonchulus latispiculum, assembly GCA_030248195.1. Classification (NCBI taxonomy): domain Eukaryota; kingdom Metazoa; phylum Nematoda; class Enoplea; order Enoplida; family Ironidae; genus Trissonchulus; species Trissonchulus latispiculum. The sequence goes on along the minus strand of JASAND010003476.1, from coordinate 10,415 downwards.
CTGCGCGCAGTATTTGAACCCATTTTACTGCAAATTTGCTGCTGAACAAATTATGGGTTGGTTGCCACCCGATTCGGTTATTCGCAAACTGTGGCAAGGCAAAGATATGCACGTACGCGCGTTTGTTATGCTTGAAGTTCTGCGGGCCAAGGCCAAATCTTGCCCAGATTTTCTAAATTTTTTGCGTGATTCTGGCTGCCGACTGCTGGTCGAAGCAGCCAGTGACCCGTATTGGGGAATTGGGTTGAACAAAAATCAGCTCGACAATTTGTCTCAGAATCAAATTACTAGCGAGGTTATCCGCGTGCATAAGGAACGGAATCGCAACTGGCTGGGAAAAGTTATGATGATTTTGCGCGCTGAATTGTTTCCAAAATTAAATCGTGAAATGGAACAGCTTTGGAATGAGAGGCAGCGGGCCCATCGGGCGGCGATCGGTCGGATCGTCCCGCCCTAAGTTCTCATGCAGTTTTTCCGTGTGTATATTCTTGCCCCTTTCTTTACGGGTTGGTGCTAAAAATTGGTGTTTAAAAGTCTTTTTACCTTTTTCTTTCATCTTTTACTGTTTTACCATGGGGGGTGGGGGTTCTTCCGTTTTCTTTTCTTTTTACTATTTTTATATTTAACTTTTATCTGCTGTGTGGGTTATTCTACTTGATTTCTTGACGTATGGCGTTTGTTTTTGATTCTTTTAGATGATTTCTTTGATAAATTTTTCTTCTTTTTGGTCGCTTGATTTAATTTATAAATTCTTGTTTTACCTGAGTATTCTGTTTACTGGATTCTTTGAGTTTTGCAAACGATTCAAAAATTTCCTTCTTCTTTCTTTGATTCTAGTACGTATAGATTTTTCTCCCTGATATTTTAAAGTCATCTTTCTTGATTATATCTCGGTTGAATTTTCACCTTCTTACTGGAATAAACTTTAATCTTTGATTTTCGCTGTTTTTCTAAATTCCACACAGCAGATTGGACTTTTTCTTTTTAACCTTTTTACAACTTTTAACTTTTGGTGCTCCTACCTTTTTCACACTCTCTTTTGGAGTGTTAAGTAGCGGGCCGCTCCGGTCTCCGCGCACCGGGTGAGGTGGGCCGCACGCTCCTTAACATTCTGTTTACTTTTTGATTCCTTTTCATTTAGTTTAGCCTTGAGATTCTCTTTGATAAGCACAGGCCTATGGGGTTTCTCCTCCGCTAAGCGGGGCTTTGTCTCTCCCATTGGATCTGGAGCTACTAAAGTCATAGGTGGGGCTGTAACTTTGTATCGTCAATATTTTGTGTTGCTTAATTTTGCCATTTCTAATCATGATTCTTTTGTGCTTTATTCGATTGCCTTAATTTTTGTTTTTATGTGTTTTAGTTAATCCTGTAACCTTTTTCTGTGCTATGCTGGTGCCGACCCCCCATCCTTGGTGCCGGGTGTGCTCCCCAGGATATGTGCTGGATGGCTCAGGAATGGACTGTACCGCCCATTGCTTGGTGCGCAGGTCTGGCGCGGTGTTCTACTGCCATGACCTCTGGACGGTGGCTGCTGGGGCCGGATTATACTGGTCCTATTTCGTAGCAGGCCTCTGCACTCTTGGGTTGGCCAGGTTCTGGCTGTGGTTGGTTGGTCTGTTGGCCGCCGGTTGTGGGTTGTGCATTCCATATTGCCTTATTCTACTGCCATATATCTATGTCATTTATTGTCGAAAAACCCAGTGACGTTATCGTCATACGAAAATACACATTTAAAACCCACCCTCGGTCTTGGGTATGGTTTTTCTTCCCATAGGACCTCCACCTAACGGTGTGTATTTTCTATGGTTACCTTATTTATTATGATCATTATTATCATAGGCAGTTTGCCTTGTTGAGCGACGGCCTGATAAACCTTAGCTCAGCTTGGTTAAACATTTAAATTTAATTAATATTTTATCTGAAAGTTCAACTTATCTTCTTTGTTAACACTTATTAACACACTCGTTTGACTATACATTCCAAAGGTGGGTAACTCCTCTTCCCCATGAGTTACTTTTGGAAAGTCTTATGTATTTTCATACTAAGCTACTTAACAAGCCCAGTTGTTAATACGGTTCTATTTTAATACGTGTATTTTGCCAAATACGTACGTATGACTTTGTCATTTTTGTGCTTTAATTTTTGACTGTTACTAGCACTTCATAGTGCCTAGTATATGCCTAATCTTGTAATATGTAGTATTTACTCATTTGTTTTTCTGTGTTTTTCTACACTTGTTAGTTTTGACTAGTTTAGTCAAGAGCTTCTGACTTGCAGTCTGCAGTTTGTCGGTTTTGTACTGGCTTGTAGCATCGTTGCTCTGTATTGTCTGTACTTGTCCAGCTCACGTACCAGTTCGCCATTTGTGCAGTGATCCTCTCGGGAGTTCGGATGACGAGCCCTGGGGAGATGTAACGGATCAAGGTGACACACGGTCAACCTTTCCGTTGGTGGCGGTTGTAGCTAGCATAGCTACCCGCTTGGCTTCATATATCGTCATCACCTTGGGCTGGGACACGTTTGCAAGTCACGTAGCTCCCCCAACCATAGGTGTACCTGGGGGGGGGGGTGGGGGGGAACCCCTCCCCCCAAATGGAAAAGTGCCGACCCCACCCTCGAAATTTTGGAGGCAGACCCCACCCCCAAATGGCCAAATCCCAGACCCCACCCACCCAAATTTGCCAGACCCCACCCTCAAAATTTTTAAAATTGTGCCTCAAAATTAGTAAAAATTCGGAATTTTTTGGAAAAATTCGAAATTTTTGCAAAAAATCCTAGTTTTTTCGAACAAATGAGCAAACATGATGAAATATTGTTGATTTTTAGTTGGAACTAACGCTTTTTTAGTACTCGGGCGGGAATTTGAAAATTTTTACGTAGGTTTCGAAGTAGGTAAGTAAGTTTTTGCAGTAGTTTGTCAAAAATGTCTCGATTCAGTTACGAGTAGTTTTATCGTTGGCCGGTTAGCATGTTAGAAAAGTTGTGCGCTCAACCGTGGTATGGTGTATGTTCACCGCTGTTGTTTCATTTTATCTTTACGTAATTTTCACACAAGTTTTATCTTCACTAGTACCCAAGGTACCTGTGAGTAACATTCTTTTTATCAAGTTTTCTAACTGTGTGGACCCGTCCGAGACCGCCCGGGGCCAAAAGAGGGGGTATTATGTGAAGTTAGCACCGACAGGAAAGATATAAATTATTCATGAGTTGCTAAGCCTAAGTGAACTAACATTATATTTTGTTTGACAAACGTTCAATGATTTGGCATTACTTCTGTCTAAATTCGTAGGTCTGGCTAGCTAGTAGTCGGGATTCTCCATGTTGGGTAGTTTAGGTGCAGTTGTGGGAGAAAGTTGTTGATGAGCGGTTGGGTTTTGTCAATTAGGTTCGAGTTGGGGAGATTTGTGTTGGGTTTGGATTGGATTACCTCTGTCGCACAGTCGGCTTTTGCCGGGCGTTTTATTAGTGCTTTGTGTTTTTGATAAAGTTCATATTCGTGCTTAAAATTAATGTTTTGTTCTAATCTTGTCATCAAGTTTTGCCTAAATTACAATAAACCGTTGTAATCGTTTTGCCGGGTTTCAGTTGGTCAGGACCGAACAGTTCTCCAGCATCACACACCACCGGTATTCACCTGTAGTCTAGTCTTATCCTAGAAGTCAAGTCAGGCAACAGCATTTTACTAAGATTCGTATAGTCAAACTTCACACCAGGCATCGGTCAGAAAACTACAGTCTGGCCCGTCAAAAGCTGTCGGTTCCAAAGAAAGGAATATTTGGTCTAAACTTGCCAGTATCCTGGAATCTGGAGCCAGACAGCTACAGATCTACTGGATTCCTGGCCATTCAAATATTCCAGGCAACGAGAAGGCTGACTTTCTGGCAAATCTGGCCACAAAACTCAGCCAGGCAGAAGTCCCTGTCGATTTTCGCGCCGCAAAATCATTGCTATCAAGGACGTTCAGCCAAATGTGGGAAATCTCTCTAACCTCTGACCGGCTGAATCTAACCCCAATTCCGGCCACAAGGTGGAACCGGGAATCTCACTTGTCTAGATCCAGCCGTTCCACCCTTTCTCAACTACGGGTTGGGGGCTTCTGCCCTATTCTGAACTGGTATCTCCATAAAATCGGGGCAGCAAACGGCCCCAGCTGCCCATTTTGCCCTGGCACCGAGGATACCCTTTCCCACGCTATCCTCAACTGCCCCAGAGGCGACCGCCTACGCCTCGTCCACCTAGGCCCTAATCCATCTCTGTCTGTCCTGTGGGAGAAACCAGGGGAGATCATTGCCTACCTTGATGGGTGCGGGCGTCTGCAGTAGATGTCCGAGCCGATTGACGATCGTCAGGTGGTTGGAAGCAGTCACAACAACAACAACAACAAGAACATCTTCCACCCGTGCTTTGCCCTGACCATTTGGAATCCCTTGGAACCTTATTCAAGTGACCATCATAGGTCCACCGAGCTGATCATGCGGGAATACTGAGTGCGTCGTCATCGAGCCTCATGACCCATGATCCGTTCATTCCATCAGTTATGACTATTTGCAGTCTGGAAAGTCATCTTTCCTGATTGTGAAATTCCCTGATTGTGACTTTTCTGGCATCAGAGTGGACATGACCCATGTCGCCCACCATGATGACGGTTCATCCGATGCTGGAACCTGGACTAGACATTATTTCCATCGATCTTTGGATCCTGATCACCGTATAGATCTATGTTTTAGCTAGTTTGTTTTTGCGATAGTGACACTGTTTTTGCATAAATGCATGTTATTTTGAATTTTATCTTACGAATCTGGTGTCTATAATTTGGAATCTGGTTTCTTTTCTTGTTTTGTTTTGTTTTTGAATTGTAATAATATTTCATTATGAGCCGAATCTCTGTGACGTGCAATGTGTATCTAAATTTTGTGTACGTACGTTTTCGTTTAATTTTCTTTGAATCTATATTTAGTCTCTTTGTTTAGTTTTTCTACGAACCTATAATCTCTGTGTTTAGTAGTTTATACGAACTGGTATTATTTTGTTTTGTTAGTCTGCAAACCTTGAATTTAGTTCAGTATAGTCAGTCTTTGAATTCGTGTTTTTGTCATAACTATGCCGTATGTTAATCCAAATTTTTATACTAGTTTTATATGTCAATTTCATTTGCTCATATTATGTACAGTGCTTTATTTTTGAGGAATCATTCCATATTGCCTTATTCTACTGCCATATATCTATGTCATTTATTGTCGAAAAACCCAGTGACGTTATCGTCATACGAAAATACACATTTAAAACCCACCCTCGGTCTTGGGTATGGTTTTTCTTCCCATAGGACCTCCACCTAACGGTGTGTATTTTCTATGGTTACCTTATTTATTATGATCATTATTATCATAGGCAGTTTGCCTTGTTGAGCGACGGCCTGATAAACCTTAGCTCAGCTTGGTTAAACATTTAAATTTAATTAATATTTTATCTGAAAGTTCAACTTATCTTCTTTGTTAACACTTATTAACACACTCGTTTGACTATACATTCCAAAGGAGGGTAACTCCTCTTCCCCATGAGTTACTTTTGGAAAGTCTTATGTATTTTCATACTAAGCTACTTAACAAGCCCAGTTGTTAATACGGTTCTATTTTAATACGTGTATTTTGCCAAATACGTACGTATGACTTTGTCATTTTTGTGCTTTAATTTTTGACTGTTACTAGCACTTCATAGTGCCTAAGTATATGCCTAATCTTGTAATATGTAGTATTTACTCATTTGTTTTTCTGTGTTTTTCTACACTTGTTAGTTTTGACTAGTTTAGTCAAGAGCTTCTGACTTGCAGTCTGCAGTTTGTCGGTTTTGTACTGGCTTGTAGCATCATTGCTCTGTATTGTCTGTACTTGTCCAGCTCACGTACCAGTTCGCCATTTGTGCAGTGATCCTCTCGGGAGTTCGGATGACGAGCCCTGGGGAGATGTAACGGATCAAGGTGACACACGGTCAACCTTTCCGTTGGTGGCGGTTGTAGCTAGCATAGCTACCCGCTTGGCTTCATATATCGTCATCACCTTGGGCTGGGACACGTTTGCAAGTCACGTAGCTCCCCCAACCATAGGTGTACCTGGGGGGGGGGGTGGGGGGGAACCCCTCCCCCCAAATGGAAAAGTGCCGACCCCACCCGCGAAATTTTGGAGGCCGACCCCACCCCCCAAAGGCCAAATCCCAGACCCCACCCACCCAAATTTGCCAGACCCCACCCTCAAAATTTTTAAAATTGTGCCTCAAAATTAGTAAAAATTCGGAATTTTTTGGAAAAATTCGAAATTTTTGCAAAAAATCCTAGTTTTTTCGAACAAATGAGCAAACATGATGAAATATTGTTGATTTTTAGTTGGAACTAACGCTTTTTTAGTACTCGGGCGGGAATTTGAAAATTTTTACGTAGGTTTCGAAGTAGGTAAGTAAGTTTTTGCAGTAGTTTGTCAAAAATGTCTCGATTCAGTTACGAGTAGTTTTATCGTTGGCCGGTTAGCATGTTAGAAAAGTTGTGCGCTCAACCGTGGTATGGTGTATGTTCACCGCTGTTGTTTCATTTTATCTTTACGTAATTTTCACACAAGTTTTATCTTCACTAGTACCCAAGGTACCTGTGAGTAACATTCTTTTTATCAAGTTTTCTAACTGTGTGGACCCGTCCGAGACCGCCCGGGGCCAAAAGAGGGGGGTATTATGTGAAGTTAGCACCGACAGGAAAGATATAAATTATTCATGAGTTGCTAAGCCTAAGTGAACTAACATTATATTTTGTTTGACAAACGTTCAATGATTTGGCATTACTTCTGTCTAAATTCGTAGGTCTGGCTAGCTAGTAGTCGGGATTCTCCATGTTGGGTAGTTTAGGTGCAGTTGTGGGAGAAAGTTGTTGATGAGCGATTGGGTTTTGTCAATTAGGTTCGAGTTGGGGAGATTTGTGTTGGGTTTGGATTGGATTACCTCTGTCGCACAGTCGGCTTTTGCCGGGCGTTTTATTAGTGCTTTGTGTTTTTGATAAAGTTCATATTCGTGCTTAAAATTAATGTTTTGTTCTAATCTTGTCATCAAGTTTTGCCTAAATTACAATAAACCGTTGTAATCGTTTTGCCGGGTTTCAGTTGGTCAGGACCGAACAGTTCTCCAGCATCACATACCACCGGTATTCACCTGTAGTCTAGTCTTATCCTAGAAGTCAAGTCAGGCAACAGCATTTTACTAAGATTCGTATAGTCAAACTTCACACCAGGCATCGGTCAGAAAACTACAGTCTGGCCCGTCAAAAGCTGTCGGTTCCAAAGAAAGGAATATTTGGTCTAAACTTGCCAGTATCCTGGAATCTGGAGCCAGACAGCTACAGATCTACTGGATTCCTGGCCATTCAAATATTCCAGGCAACTAGAAGGCTGACTTTCTGGCAAATCTGGCCACAAAACTCAGCCAGGCAGAAGTCCCTGTCGATTTTCGCGCCGCAAAATCATTGCTATCAAGGACGTTCAGCCAAATGTGGGAAATCTCTCTAACCTCTGACCGGCTGAATCTAACCCCAATTCCGGCCACAAGGTGGAACCGGGAATCTCACTTGTCTAGATCCAGCCGTTCCACCCTTTCTCAACTACGGGTTGGGGGCTTCTGCCCTATTCTGAACTGGTATCTCCATAAAATCGGGGCAGCAAACGGCCCCAGCTGCCCATTTTGCCCTGGCACCGAGGATACCCTTTCCCACGCTATCCTCAACTGCCCCAGAGGCGACCGCCTACGCCTCGTCCACCTAGGCCCTAATCCATCTCTGTCTGTCCTGTGGGAGAAACCAGGGGAGATCATTGCCTACCTTGATGGGTGCGGGCGTCTCCAATAGATGTCCGAGCCGATTGACGATCGTCAGGTGGTTGGAAGCAGTCACAACAACAACAACAACAAGAACATCTTCCACCCGTGCTTTGCCCTGACCATTTGGAATCCCTTGGAACCTTATTCAAGTGACCATCATAGGTCCACCGAGCTGATCATGCGGGAATACTGAGTGCGTCGTCATCGAGCCTCATGACCCATGATCCGTTCATTCCATCAGTTATGACTATTTGCAGTCTGGAAAGTCATCTTTCCTGATTGTGAAATTCCCTGATTGTGACTTTTCTGGCATCTGAGTGGACTTGACCCATGTCGCCCACCATGATGACGGTTCATCCGATGCTGGAACCTGGACTAGACATTATTTCCATCGATCTTTGGATCCTGATCACCGTATAGATCTATGTTTTAGCTAGTTTGTTTTTGCGATAGTGACACTGTTTTTGCATAAATGCATGTTATTTTGAATTTTATCTTACGAATCTGGTGTCTATAATTTGGAATCTGGTTTCTTTTCTTGTTTTGTTTTGTTTTTGAATTGTAATAATATTTCATTATGAGCCGAATCTCTGTGACGTGCAATGTGTATCTAAATTTTGTGTACGTACGTTTTCGTTTAATTTTCTTTGAATCTATATTTAATCTCTTTGTTTAGTTTTTCTACGAACCTATAATCTCTGTGTTTAGTAGTTTATACGAACTGGTATTATTTTGTTTTGTTAGTCTGCAAACCTTGAATTTAGTTCAGTATAGTCAGTCTTTGAATTCGTGTTTTTGTCATAACTATGCCGTATGTTAATCCAAATTTTTATACTAGTTTTATATGTCAATTTCATTTGCTCATATTATGTACAGTGCTTTATTTTTGAGGAATCATTCCATATTGCCTTATTCTACTGCCATATATCTATGTCATTTATTGTCGAAAAACCCAGTGACGTTATCGTCATACGAAAATACACATTTAAAACCCACCCTCGGTCTTGGGTATGGTTTTTCTTCCCATAGGACCTCCACCTAACGGTGTGTATTTTCTATGGTTACCTTATTTATTATGATCATTATTATCATAGGCAGTTTGCCTTGTTGAGCGACGGCCTGATAAACCTTAGCTCAGCTTGGTTAAACATTTAAATTTAATTAATATTTTATCTGAAAGTTCAACTTATCTTCTTTGTTAACACTTATTAACACACTCGTTTGACTATACATTCCAAAGGAGGGTAACTCCTCTTCCCCATGAGTTACTTTTGGAAAGTCTTATGTATTTTCATACTAAGCTACTTAACAAGCCCAGTTGTTAATACGGTTCTATTTTAATACGTGTATTTTGCCAAATACGTACGTATGACTTTGTCATTTTTGTGCTTTAATTTTTGACTGTTACTAGCACTTCATAGTGCCTAGTATATGCCTAATCTTGTAATATGTAGTATTTACTCATTTGTTTTTCTGTGTTTTTCTACACTTGTTAGTTTTGACTAGTTTAGTCAAGAGCTTCTGACTTGCAGTCTGCAGTTTGTCGGTTTTGTACTGGCTTGTAGCATCATTGCTCTGTATTGTCTGTACTTGTCCAGCTCACGTACCAGTTCGCCATTTGTGCAGTGATCCTCTCGGGAGTTCGGATGACGAGCCCTGGGGAGATGTAACGGATCAAGGTGACACACGGTCAACCTTTCCGTTGGTGGCGGTTGTAGCTAGCATAGCTACCCGCTTGGCTTCATATATCGTCATCACCTTGGGCTGGGACACGTTTGCAAGTCACGTAGCTCCCCCAACCATAGGTGTACCTGGGGGGGGGGGGCGGGGGAACCTCCCCCCAAATGGAAAAGTGCTGACCCCACCTCGAAACTGAGGGGTGACTCCGCCCCCAAATGGTCAAATCCGACCCCACCCACACAAATTGCCACGTGACCCCACCCTAAAAATTTTTAAATTGTCCTCAAAATTAGTAAAAATTCGAATTTTTGGAAAAATTCGAAATTTTTGCAAAAAATCCTAGTTTGGACGAACAAATGAGCAAACATGATGAAGAATATTGTTGATTTTTAGTTGGAACTACCGCTTTTTTAGTACTCGGGCGGGAATTTGAAAATTTTTACGTGGGTTTCGAAGTAGATAGAGTAAGTTTTTGCAGTAGTTTGTCAAAAATGTCTCGATTCAGTTACGAGTAGTTTTATCGTTGGCCGGTTAGCATGTTAGAAAAGTTGTGCGCTCAACCGTGGTATGGTGTATGTTCACCGCTGTTGTTTCATTTTATCTTTACGTACTTTTCACACAAGTTTTATCTTCACTAGTACCTAAGGTACCTCAGAGTAACTATTCTTTTTATCAAGTTTTCTAACTGTGTGGACCCGTCAGAGACCGCCACGGGGCCAAAAGAGGGGTATTATGTGAAGTTAGCACCGACAGGAAAGATATAAATTATTCATGAGTTGCTAAGCCTAAGTGAACTAACATTATATTTTGTTTGACAAACGTTCAATGATTTGGCATTACTTCTGTCTAAATTCGTAGGTCTGGCTAGCTAGTAGTCGGGATTCTCCATG